>OZ024905.1:77479677-77507407 GCA_964017125.1 Flabesymbios commensalis | reverse complement strand
ACCTTTTCAAGGTTTTACTGAAATTCAAAATGGTCGCCACAGATCAACTTAAATTTTTTTTTGGGGGGGGGGCGCAAAAAATTTGTCTGATCAATTTTTTTTCAAATTTTACCATCACATTCCTAGCATTATGGGGATGTGCTAGTGATTTTTTAAAGAGTCTACCAAAATTCAAAATGGCCGCTAAAGGTCAACTCCAAATTTTTTTTGTGGGCGTAAAAACTCCAAAACTCAAAGAGTTGGAAATTATTAAAAATTTCCCCACGATATGGAGATGTGCAAGTTATTTTTTTAAGGTTTTACTGAAATTCAAAATGGCCGCCATGGATAAACTTCATATTTTTTTGCGGGTGCAAAAACTGAAAAATTGAAATCAGTAATAATTCACATTGTACAATCACATTACCATCTGGAAATGTGCATGTGATTTTACTGAAATTTAAAATGGCCATCACAAATCGATTTTTTAAATATTTGTGACCGCAAAAAGTCTAACCTAATTTATGGCAGGGGATGATATAGGACTCCAGTCCTCTCGTTTCAATTTGAAATCATCATAAATGTATCAATTAGCTCTTTCTGCTTTATTTGAATGTCTATGTTATGGGTCTACGGCAATTAGAAATATTTTAATTCTATCAGTGCAGGTATCGTCTTCTGTAGACGTCAGATTCTGACTTATGAGAACCGCCACCACGCTGATAGGGTTAAACACTGTCTGCTAAATCTGTATTTATTTACGTTTTCAAAGAAGTTTAAAACCAAACTAAATGCCACTCATTTATAAAATAGTTGATGTCAGATGCTGAGTATCAGGCAAATAATTCAAGTGGGTAATTTTCTATTTTTCTTTTTGTTATTCAAAGCTGAAACTTGTATGAGCAATTCCAGCTTCGAATGAATAGAGAATAGAAACAAACAATTAGGCAACACAAATGTTAATAATTTATATATTTAGCTATTTATCTTTGCTTTGTTGTAGATACCTTGGAGGACTCAGATTATTGCAGGCTACTTGTACACGGTTTTATGATTATTGCTCTCAAAGAGGGTTTGTACATTCCTTAATTGAAAAAAAAAAAATTCATGTGTGCATATTAGAAAGTCAATTATTATCAGTAGCTAAATACAGTAGTATCAAAAGACAGGACTCAGACTGTCTTATTATTATATGCGATGGAGGGTGTACTGTATTTTATACTGGCCACATGTATTGTTGAGTGTCAAAATAGGCCATGTAGATCATAATATACAAAACTAAACTGTGTAACTGAAGTTCAAATGTGCGTCATTGTGAATGTTTTCAGAATTGCACTGGCAAAGAGAAATTTCACATTACGCTATGACACAAACATTCCCAGACAAGTTGTAAGTGTATAATTTGCTGGACTTAATTGAAAATATTTCATTACTTATCAAAATATTTGGTTTCATAAGAAATTTTCAATTTTATATCAAATTACTATCTGTGATATCAGGTAATATATTAGGAATGGAAAATGCACACTTCAACTATCATTATCACAATATAACTACATGTATTCAACAATTTTAGTTCGAACCTATACACAACTTTATCTTAAATGGCCCAAATGACAGCATAAGTGGATTTTTCTGCCCCGATGGGTATTAACACCTTGCTCAACCTAATAGGTGTGTTGAATATGCAAGTGCTAGTCGCATCTATAAATCCGTTTTCATCCTTTTAATTTGTTTCTAACAAAAAAATGTGAAAGAGAAATGAGCATTCAATTTGCTACATTGGCATATATTTTGATTCAAATTACACAAATGTAAGTGTTTTTTACCCACTTGAAGTTGTGGATCGCGGTAGCGAGACACACCTTCACAAAATAGAACTGACACTTCTGAAAATGAGATAGATACTGTATATAGTAAAAATGGTGCTTTGTTCATACTTTAAAAAACTTCATTAAAATAATTATAAATAAATATAAAATTGAAAGTGGACAATCTTTGATACCCTCTGGCTTGTATGGTGTGCAATGAGTGTACAGATTCACACGTTCTGGCAAAATGTGCATCTAAACACAACTGACCAATCATGGCTCATGCGATTTATGAATTGCTGGCTGCTAGTTGGCGAGCGGTGATGTAATAGATGACACAGACCCCTGGTGTTGATTATTTCCAAGTGCCACAAAAAATCCCAGTGGTTGACTGTGACACTCACTGATAACCCAGTGTACATGTTGTGTCTCGCTACCTCAACTGCAACTGCAAGTAGGGGTAAATTACGCATTTACATATTTGTGGGATTTGAGATGATTTATTTATGAATCTTTTTTTTACCTTTAATGAATTTTTGGTATCAAAAATGGCATTGAGGAATTGTTGATTTCAAAAGATTATTTTTTGCAGGGGTTAGCTGGTAGCAGCGCCATAGTGACAGCCACATTAAAATGTCTCCTACAATTCTTCAATCTCAATTTATTGAAACATCGTGTAAGTTTTCATATTTAAATGAATTACAGAACTGAAAGGTGTGGTTTAAAAGGAAATGGTCCAAGCAAAGACCATTGTGGATCGTGATATTTCACTTAGTATTTTACTTAGTACACATACCTACTGTACCTAATCTAGGCCAACAAACAATTTAAATGATCTTGGTCATTTTAAAAAGTTGAAATCATCTTCATAATGATATAGCTTGCTGTTGTATATTGAAAACGTACCTTGATACATTTGTTTAAAGTAAGTGTTCAACATATTTTATATATTTTGTAATATATTATCTTCACAGGAAATGAAAAAGGAAATCCAACCACAGTTCATACTTGATGTGGAGAAAATGGAGCTCTTCATTCATGCCGGTTTGCAAGATCGTGTGATACAGGTGAGCCTTGCTGAACCTCCATAAGGGTGATATAATCCCAGTAAACATGAGACGTTTATTCCTTACAGTGCGGGGACCGACTTCTACAGTCGATCCCCTCACTGTAAGAGTAAAAATATTTGTAATGGCCGTAGACCCATAACATAGATATTCAAATGAATCAGAAAGAGCCTACTAGGACATTTATGACAATTTTAAATTGAATAAAACCCTTTTTCTCCATGGTTTAAACAAAAATAATTCAGCGTTGTAAGGGTTAATCATTGGTGGTTTAGTATTTGGCAACTGTCGCATTGAGCCACAATTGGTTCAATGTCCTGAACAGCGTAGATAAGATATACCCACCAATAAACTTACATAATGTCGCAGATTCAGTCTTTTCATCCCCAGCCGACCAAGGGAGTTATAGACAAAGTAGATACTCAATTAATTTCATTTGGGAGATGTGTATTGTTATAAATTGAAGTATTTGAAAATTCCAGCTTCAAATGAGCGAAATGGGATTTTTGAATACATATGCAAATAATTTCAGACAAAAAAACTCCTCCTGGTTGTAGAAGACTTGGCTATGTTCACATACATTTTGGGGATTTCATCAAGTTTTCTAACATTGTCAATTATAGAAATTTATGTAGGAAACTAAAATGTATTCACATTAACACATTTGCGTAACTGCTATAATTTTAACATATTTCTCCAACTGTTAATATGACAAACTAAAGTCAGTCTTTTGGATTTGTTTCAGGTGTATGAAGGATTAGTATATATGGATTTTAGTAAACATCATTTTGATGACAAAGGACATGGTGAGAGCCCACCAGCAAATTTAAACTTTTCAACCTTGTAAACACCCCTGCCCCTTCAACCCCCAAATTAATTAATTGAAATTTCCACCCACTTGAAGTTGTATCTCGCTAACACGATCCACAACTTCAAGTGGAAATTATTCAGATTTGACAAAATAGATGTGAACAATTTTGTTAAATATTGTTGTTTGATGTCAGGTTTAATCTTTAGCATATACAAATTCATTTAATTATTTTATGTGCTGACAAAAAAATGAAGAAACTGATATACCGGCGGTTAAAGGGTTAAATTGCCTTATTCATGCACCACATGGCATACTTAGCAGGGCTATTCCTGGAGTGCAGCTTTGCGGAATTCACACATATAAATTTAAAATATGGCATTGATTTGAGATGCAATGTGGCAAATTGACGCATTTCTAACATCATGCCCTCAGAAAAATTGCCAGCAATCGGCATAGCTTTGTCAATTTCAAAACATATGACGAGTATCGGACCGTTAATTCATAACAATATGCGAAATCTATGAAGAGGATGGTAGAAAATTTATATCAGTCCAATGGACATTTATAGGAATGGCATTTTTTTCAAATTACATGTATGTCTTTTAAATATTGGCTCTTCAGTTTGGCCCAAGTCTTTGAAATTTAAATATCTGCTCCTAGTGTTGTTTCTGTCACTTTGCACTTGACCCAAAGAATTTTCAATGTTTGATTGTCCTTCTGTTTTTTTTCAAACAGAAGTTGTGTGTGTTATCAATTTTATCAGTTATTTACTGAAATTTATAGAATTCATCAGAATTTATGGCATGCGTTCATCAGGTGTATATTCACCCTTACAGCGTGGGGATCGACTTTAGTCGTCAGAATCTGACGCCTGTAGACGACAGATTTTGCTGACTAAAGTCGATCCCCACACTGTAAGAGTAAAAAATATTTGTAATGCCCATTGACCCATAACATGTGTATTCAAATTAATCGGAATGAGCTAACTAAGACATTTATGATGATTTTAAACAAAAAAAACCTTTGGCCTCCAAGGTTTTTATAAAAAATCAGCATTTGAGTGGTTGAAGAATTGATGGATACAATATTACTACCAGTGTTTTTGTTTTCAGGTGTCTATGTCAACATGGATCAGGATAAGCTGCCGCCATTATGGCTAGCTTACCTGGGTGATCCGAGCGACTCAGGGAAAATTCACAGTGACGTCAGCACTCGATGGAAGAATAGTTAGTAAAGTCATACAACTTTTACCTTGCAATATCTGCTAGTGACGCATACATGAGAACAAATACCAATGAATCAATAAGAGAGAGATGTGACATAATGTCTAGAAAATGGTGTTTTGTTTTCAGAAATATCATGTTTCTTCCCTTTCAACGTTGGGTTTTTGTTTTTCGATGTTTGTGTCTTTGCGTGCTGTTTTCACATGCTGCATTTCACTCAGTTGTGAATGAGTATCAGATAGGACACATATGGAATTAAGTACTTCAGAACTAGCAATCTTATAGAATTTCGACTACGCAGTTGAAGATAAAATCTGCCTCCTTGATATTTAAGAGTTGGGTGCATATACCTTTTTTCCGGAGGGAAATACACAAATTTGTAACCTGAAAATTAAAGGGTCATGCCTTTTAATATCAAGCTAATGAATTGATACTTGGTCTTTTACCTCGGATATGATACCTCAGATGCAATTATTGGTAATCAAGTAATCTTAAAGGTGATTGTATTGTGATGCAGATGATCCTGAAGTAATTGAGGCAATGAAAACTTTTGCTGAATTGACAGACCAAGCAAGGTATATTTTAATGATTATTATCTGATCAATTGAAGCATGTTTTTGTTATTTTTATGTTTCAAATAGCCCTTTCAAGAGTAGTTTTATCCCATGTTACATAAATCTAGTATCAAAGAGACATGACTTGTTAAGCATTCAATCTGTTTAAACACATGGAGATCCATTATTAAATGTAAATTAGAGTAACTTATAAACAGAAACTTAATTTCCAAAACAAGAAATGATATTAGATGGATACTTCTATAAACATTATAATGGGGCAAGTGTTATTAGAGATCATCTGTTTGCAGAACGGCTACGGAATCAGAAAACTGGGAGGAATTAGCAAATCTCATGAGCCAAAACTTTGATCTGAGGAGGTTCGTTCCTATTATATATTATATTTCTCTACTGGTGTTATGTGATATTTGTTCCCGAGTAATAATTAATTACAGATTAGACATTCCGTAATGTTTCTATTTTTAGTGTCTTTACATAGTGGAGTTAACTCTTTCGCTGCAAAATTATTTCAAAATTATGATGGCACATTGTGTAATTATTTGAAATTGACCCTTTTATTACCAGATCCGTCATAACTGGGGATTCCCAGCCATAGTTATTAATTTATGTTATGGCGTCATTATTAGGTATTGAAGGCTTGGAGACATCCACGTCCTCCCTATCACGCTTGCGTTGCGATAAGGGTGACTGGGAGCCGTCACCACCACAACCAAGTGAATCACCTTGCTAGTTATGTAATGTCGCATCCGCAGTGTAGCACAATGTCGCATTAGTTACGACATCTGCAGTGAAAGGGTTAATAAGGCCGAGGGCCCATCCCACTAAGAATATTAAAATTAGCATTATTTTAACTTTCTCTTATTTCAATCAGAAAAGTTAAGACTGACAATCCTAAAATTGAGATTATCTTAACTTTCTCTCTTTTTCCATTAGAAAAGTTAAGATTAAGATTATCCTAACTTAAGTTAAGATAATCTTAATTTTAAGCCACTTGGTAATATTGTCCCCGAACTAGGATAGTTGACTAGCCTTTCAATGTATAATAGGCTTCTCTATTTTACATTTATTTTGTGTTATTTAAAAATGATTTCAGTCTGTGCTATTAAACTAGTATAATGCTGGAACAAGTTAGAGTTGCCATTATTATTCATATATTGAGATTAATTCTAAAATGAGAGCACAAAACTAGAGATGATTGCGTCATTTACAGGTCGATTTACGGGGATGCAGCTCTCGGTCAGGCAAACTTACAAATGATAGAAACAGCTCGACGGTTTGGTTCAGCAGCTAAGTTTCCAGGCAGTGGTGGTGCTATTGTTGGACTTTGTTTGGATGAAAGCAATATGGTATGTACAATAATATAATTTGGGCAATTTTTAACTTTATTGTAGAAAAATACCTAATTTTAAAAACCTACATACGGTAGGCTCTACCTACTTTTGGATTATATATACTTTATCTATTTTGTTTGAAATTGCAAATGCATAAAATGATAATGATTTGGCGAATACAAACATTTGAAGCAGCAATAATCTATGTATTAAAATATAAATCATCCCTTTCGCAGGAGGAATTACGAAAAGCTCTGCAGGCGCAAGGTTTCGTATTTTGTCACCTGCAGCCTTTTCCAGGTGGGAATAATCACAACGCTCCCATGTGATGATGCTCAGTAGACGAAGATCTACAACTATTCTGCCACTCACTGCAACACAGCAAACATGAGATCTTAACCCATAAAGCGCTGAATTAATTTGTGAAATACATCGCAACCAAAGGCGTTTCTTCAATTTGAAATCATCATAAATGTCTTAGTTAGCTCTTTCTGATTCATTTGAATACCTATGTTATGGGTTTCCCGCCATTAGAACTATGTTGATTCTTACAGTGCGGGGATCAACTTTAGTCGTCGTCTACAGTCGTCAGAATCTGACGACTAAAGTCGATCCCCGCACTGTGACGGTTAAATGCGAAAATAGAGATTTTGAATGTTTACACACGTGAAGTTGTGTCTCTCTACTGCGAGACACAGCTTCACATCGGTAAGTTGGTCGTCAAAATTCGTTGAGCACCCACTTTAACCCTCTCAGCGCGGGGACCATCTTTAGACATCAGAATCTGATATCTGTATAATGGTTGTAGACCCATAAGATATATATTCAAATGAAGCGAAAAGATCAAACTTTGGCATTTATGATGATTTCAAATTTGGTCCACGTGGCTTATACACAAATATTTCAGCGTCCTAAGGGTTAAAACAAGGGATATAAATGTGATTAGCACTTTAACGTGTATGTTGGTTTATTGTTGGACCAGTGTCACAGACGATGGTCCAACATTAAACCAAGAGAGGGTCAAAGTCTCATGATTGATGGCTTGTTATGCTATTGAATAATATCTGAGTTTTTGTTAAAGATAATAGTTTATTAACTATTTACAAAGCAATATTTACTGTTGTTATACACTACGCAGCTTTAATATACAAGGGTATACTGTAGAATTGTTGTATATAATATTTTTTCAAATAAATCTTTTACTATATATATCCTATGTATATTTGTGATGTTCAAGGTTTCAATAGCAATAAGTTAGTTACTCTGGTAGGATAAGCCTGAACTCTCCCCCTAGACCGTCCAAGGCCTTGTGAAAACCAGTTAAACCTTAACCCTTAGAACACTGACCTGTTCAATTTAAATTTTCAGTCACTTGAAATTGTGTCTCGCTACCGCGTTCCACAAACTTCAAGTGCCTTAAAATGTGTGTTATTTGTGAAATTTTAGTCTCAACATAATATCAGTGTTTCAAAATTGAAAGCACCTTTTACAACTGGTTATACAGGTGCCAGTGAAAACGCAGAATGTCTACTGTAGTCGGCATCAGTGTTCTAAGGGTTAAAATGTTAAAGGCGTCTATAGCCGGTTTTAGCATTTTTATATTATTTTCAAACAAAAGAATTTAAACGAGATATGAGGATTGATTTTGCAAGAGTAGCATAATTATTTTATTCAAATTGTACAAATATTAGTGATTTTTACCCACTTGAAGTTGTGGGTGAATTTTATAACCTTGCGCTTTAAACTTTTAAGCCCTCACGATGCAATAAATCATCATTTTAAATCCCTGAAAACAGGCTTAATTTTCCTATAACTAGGGGTTTTAGAATGAAAATTCCAATGAAACTAGTTTACCAATACATGGCAATTTTTTTCAATTTCCCACCCACTTCAAGTCATCTTCATCCACTACAAGTCGAGAATTGCGACAGCAATTCGCGGCTTGTAGTGGATGAAGATGACAATCATAAATTCAGGCCTGAAAGGGTTAATTTTAGCAATGACAAATCAAGGCCAGGAAAATCCCGCAACTTAGCTGTGTGTCATTGAACATCGTGAAACGGCGACAATAAAAGAATTGCCACCTGCTAAGTTAACGGCTGCTGTGCACTCGCTCCGCAGTGTGAAGGCTTAGCATCTCTGCTCCGCTCTGTGATGAGAGTAAAAAACAGTGACAGTGACTGCTATTAACCTTCTTTGCCCATGTTCGCAATACTGCGAATCCTTGGTAGCCACACAAGTTCGCAATAATGCGATTTTCATACATTAAACAAATCGACTTATTTGAACTTGAAACGACCTTAGTGTTATCTTACAACTCAACATCTTACAAAACAAAATAAAGCCCCGAGGGTTATAAAAAGGGTGGAGAGAGCGATTAGTTCTAGCTCTCGCCGTCACCGTAGGTGAGACGGGAGCGAGCTGTGGATTCCGCCTCTGTCCCGATTTTTATCCCCCGTCGGACGAAGTGGGAGCGGGGGGTATTGGCCTCAGGAGATGTGCTATTTGGGGTTTTTGAAATGTTACCCACTTAATTGGCTGACCATCGGCCATAATTAGCTTTAATATGCCTGATATCTTGCAAACCGTGCCAGATAGCTAGACCATTACTATAAAACAAAATTTGCGGTTTCAGGTAGGGATATGCTCTGAGAAATTTCAACTTGATCAAATTAAAAATGGCCGATTATCTGCCATAATTAACTTTAATATGCCTGCTATCTGACAAACCGTGCCATATAGCTAGATCATTACGACAAAGCAAAATGTGCGGTTTAGGGTAGGAATATGCTCTGAAAATTTTCAACTTGATCAAATTCAAAATGGCCAATTATCGGCCATAATTAACTTTGATATTCGTGACAAACCGTGCCAGACAGTTAGATGCTCTAACCTTCACAATTGGCATGATTTGGAAAATCATGATGATAAAAGTTATTCGTACACTTCTTTAACTTCCAAAAAATAATATGATTTCAACTTTTTCAAGTACCGGACATTCGGTCCAAATTTGCATAAATTTAAAATGGCAGACAAAAAAAATGGGCTGATTGTTAATAAAGTTTTAAAACGTGCACAGGAGAAGCAAAGTGAGTCATTGTCTAAACCGTGTACCATCATCCCGGCGAAGGGGCTGTTCCACTTTCGAAACCCCATGAGAAAAACACATAAAATTAAAATCTACCAAAAAAATTCAACATTGATAATGGATTATATCTATTCACAGCATCAGCCCTTGGAACAGAAATTCCATGGAATATATACCAGTCCAATAAATACTATAAAACGACTTGTATGGTTTCAGTGAGGGATATATATACCCTCTTAATGGCAACTTGCTCAAATTGAAAAAATGCTGACTTGCGACCATCATTGACTTTAATATCTGTAATATACACAGTAATCTAGATAGGTGGATCATTATTGTAGATTAGAATGTGAGACTTCAGGGAAGTATGCACCCTGTAAAATTTCTATCACGCTGGCGGGGCAGGGGATTGTGGTGGCTGGCTGGCCTCTTGTTACCTCTTCTATTGCCTATAACTTTGTAAGAAAATTAGCTAGTATAACAATTTTTGGTATGTGAGTTACTTCCAGGTGGATAATGGCCTGGTTAAAATATTTTTAATCTGAATTCAATACACAAGGTCGCAGAGGAAAAATGATGTTACGGCGTTGGGCTGCTCGGCCATCCGTGAACATTTCGTTTCCGGAGCATATCTCAGAAAGTACTTGTCCGATTGTCTTCAAATTTGACACACACCTCTAGGTGGTCTAGTACGTGCCATTTGGGGTATGCGAACTAGGCTTACTTTTGGTTCAGAACTATGACATATTTAGACGTTTTGACACACTTTGTTTCCGGAGCAGATCTCGAAAACTACTAGGCCGATTACAGTCATATTGCTCATACATGATCTCTAAGGTACCTAGTTGTGCCTTTTCGGGTTTTTGGATCTTGACCTAGAAGTTGACCAAGCACTTTGACCTAATTTATAACATTGGTAAATCCGACTGAAATATTTTGCGTAATAAAATGAAAACCGCTCAAGATATAGCTACACCATTACTATAAAACAAATTTTAAGGTTTCAGGAGAGGATGCATTTTGAAAAAAAATCAACTCGATCAAATTCAAAACGGCCGCCTATCGGCCGTTATTCACCTCGACAGGCCTGATATTGGGTAAACTGTGCTAGACAGCTAAACCATTACTATAAAACAAAATGTGACATTTCAGGAGAGGATGCATCTTAAAAAATTTCGACTCGATCAAATTAAAAATGGCCGCCTATCGGCCATTATTCACTTTCACGTGGCCGATATTTGGTAGACCGTGCTAGATGGCTAGACCATTACTATAAACAAAATGTGAATTTTCGGGGGGGAATGCACCCTGGAAATTTGTAACTGTAGCGACTTCAAAATGGCCGTTAATTGGCATTATTTATACCTCTATAGGCCTGATATCAGGTAAACCATGCCAGATAGCTAAACCATTACTACAAAACAGGATGTGAGATTTCAGGAGAGGATGCATCTTGAAAAATTTCGACACGATCAAATTCAAAATGGCCGCCCTTCGGCCATTATTTACTGTCACATGACCATTAGTTTGTAAACCGTGCTAGATGGCTAGACCATTACTATAAAACAAAATGTGAGATTTCAGGATGAGAGGATGCATCTTGAAAATAATTGACTAGATCAAATTCAAAATGGCCACCTTTCGGCCATTATTTACTTTCACATGACCGTTATTTTGTATACCGTGCTAGATTGCTAGACAATTACTATAAAACAAAATGTGACGTTTCAGGAAAGAATGCATCTAGAAAAAATTCGCTTAGATCAAATTCAAAATGGCCCCCTATCGGCCAATATTTACTTTCACATGCCCAATATTTGGCAAACCGTGTTAGATGGCTAGACCATTACTATAAAACAAAATGTGATGTTTCGAGGGAGGATGCACCCTGACATTTTTTTACTAAAGTCAAAATGTCTGCCTATTGGCGATTAATTACTTTCACATGCCCAATATGTGGCAAACTGTGTTAGATGGCTAGACCATTACCATAAAACAAAATGTGAGGTTTCGGGGGATGATGCACCCTGATTTTTTTTTTAACTAGATCGAATTCAAAATGACCGTCAATCAGCCATTACTTACCGCAATTGGCTTGATATCGGGTAAACCGGCCAGATTGGTAGACCATTACTGGGATACTGAGTAGGATCATTATTTTCAATGGAGGTTTGCAATCTCTGACAGACTCTCTAATTCTTATCTTACTCTTAGACTATTTGCTTGATTTTTGACCCAGCCTAGGACTACATTAATAAACCTATACAAAATTGTAGTCTTGTTAATCTTAGCGAGTGTATCCCAGTCATGTAATTTGGTAAAATAAACGTGTTCTGTCTGTCTGTTTGTTTGTTTGTTTGTTTGTTTGTTTGTTTGTTTGCTTGCTTGCTTGCTTGCTTGCTTGCTTGTTTCTTAGCTCTGAGACGGAGGGAGCTTTGGATTCTACCTCCCGTTCTGTTTTTTACCTCTTCTTTTGCCTATAACTTTGCAAGAAAATAAGCTAGGATAACAATTTTTGGTATGTGGGTTACTTCCAGATGGAGAATAGACAGGTTAAAATATTTTTAATCGAAATTCAATATGCAAGGTCGCAGATGAAAATGATGATGTTACGGCGTTGGGCCGTCCGTGAACATTTCGTTTCCGGAGCATATCTCTGAAAGTACTTGTCCGATTGTCTTAAAAATTTTACACACAACACCTCTAGGGGGTTCAGTTGTGCCTTTTGGGGTATATGAACTTAGACCTACTTTTGGTTCAGAACTATGACCTATTTAGACGTTTTGACACACACTTCGTTTCCGGAGCAGATCTCGAAAAGTACTGGGCCGATTACAGTCATATTGCACATACATGTTCTCTAAGGTCCCTAGTTGTACCTTTTCAAGTTTCTGGACCTTGACCTTAAAGTTGACCCAGCACTTTGACCTTATTTATAACATCGGTAAATCCGACTGAAATATTTTGCGGAATATCATGAAAACCGCTTAAGATAGCTACACCATTACTATAAAACAAATTGTAAGGTTTCAGGAGAGGATACATCTTAAAAAATTTCAAGTCGATAAAATTCAAAATGGCCGCCCATCGGCCATTATTCACCTCGACAGGCCTGATATTGCGGAATATCATGAAAACCGCTCAAGATAGCTACACCATCACTATAAAACAAATTGTAAACTTTCAGGAGAGGATGCATCTTAAAAAATTTCAAGTCGATAAAATTCAAAATGGCAGCCTATCGGCCATTATTCACCTCGGCAGGCCTCATATTGCGGAGTATAATGAAAACCGCTTAAGATAGCTACACCATTACTATAAAACAAATTGTAAGGTTTCAAGAGAGGATGCATTTTGAAAATTTTCAACTTGATCAAGTTCAAAATGGCCGCCTATTCGCCATTATTCACCTCGACAGGCCTGATATTGGGTAAACCATGCTAGATAGCTAAACCATTACTATAAAACAAAATGTGAGATTTCAGGAGAGGATGCATCTTGAAAATAATCGACTTGAACAAATTCAAAATGGCCGCCTTTCGGCCATTATTCATTTTCACATGGCCGATATTTGGTAAACCGTGCTAGATGGCTAGACCATTACTATAAAGCAAAATGTGAGTTTTCGGGGGAGGATGCACCCTGAATTTTTTTAACTGACGAATTCAAAATGGCCGAAAATCAGCATTATTCACCTCGATAGGCCTGATATCAAAAAAACCGTGCTAGATAGCTAGACCATTACTATAAAGCAAAATGTGACGTTTCCGGAGCGGATGCCTTTTAAAAACTTTCGACTCAATCAAATTCAAAATGGCCGCCTATCGGCCACTATTTACTTTCACATTGCTGATATTTGGTAAGCCGTGTTAGATAGCTAGACCATCACTATAAAACAAAATGTGAGATTTCAGGGGAGGATACATCTTGAAAAAATTTGACTCGTTCAAATTTAAAATGGCCGCCTATCGGCCATTATTTAATTTCACATGGCCGTTATTTAGTAAACCGTACTAGATTTCAGGAGAGGATGCATCTTGAAAAAATTCGACTTGATCAAATACAAAATGGCTGCCTTTAGGCCATTATTCACTTTCACATGGCCGTTATTTGGTAAACCGTGCTAGATAGCTAGACTATTACTATAAAACAAAATGTGAAATGTCAGGAGAGGATGCATCTTGAAAAATTTAGACTCGATCAAACTCAAAATAGCCGCCTGCCTATCGGCCATTATTTACTTTCACATGCCGAATATTTTGCAAACTGTGTTAGATGCTAGTCCATTACTATAAAACAAAATGTGAGGTTTCGGGGGACAATGCACCCTGAAATTTTTTAACTAGTCTCTATCGAATTCAAAATGACCGTAAATCAGTCATTATTTACCTCGATTGGCCTGATATCGGGTAAACCTTGCCAGATAGGTAGACCATTACCGGGATAGTGATTAGGATCATTAATTTCAATGGAGGTTTGCAATCTCTGACAGACTGTCTAGTTCTTATCTTCCTCTTAGACTGAGTCTCTTAGACCTAGTTGTCTTGCGTCTTGATTTTTGACCTAGCCTAGGACTACATTATTAACCCTACACAAAATTGCTTAAATCAAATTCTAATTCGTAGCGGGAGCTCCTGGACTTATGTAGCCTTGTGTGTTTGTTATCATGTTCTGAAGCTTTAGAATCCCTAACTGATTTGAAAACCTGCGTTACTAATGTTTTCACTTGGAGGACAAATTCGAAGCTAAAACTAAATCCAAGTAAAAAGGGGTTTATCATCATCGGTTCAAAAAACAAAGAGAACAGTTAAAAGATCTATTCCCTATATTATTACTTGACCATGACACACTTCCTAAAACATTCATTAGAAATTTGGGATTCATTTTGGATTGTGATTTTAACTCCAAACGACAAATCTCTCAGACTTGCCATATATGCTTTCATCATATCCGTGACTTTCAACATATTGGGAAGTACCTTAGCCCAGAAGCTGCAAAATCTGTTGCATGTGCTCCAGTTACTAGTCATCGTGATTATTGTAATTCCTCTTTGTACAATCTTCCGGACAGGGACATTGACAGATTGCAGTGGGTACAAAATTGTCTGGTAATTGTAGTATGTGAAGCGTCTCGTTTAGCAGATCTAAGCCTCCCTTAAATTTTTCCTTTGGCCACTACTGAAATAACGCATGCGTTTTAAACTCTGTACCATCACTTTTAAAGCCTTGGTTTTTCACCAACCTACATATATCTCTCTAATTATTTAGTCCCACGTCAACATTCAAAACTGTTTAGATTCTCCAACACAAAGTTTTTAACTGTTCCACGTTATCGAACAAATGGGGGTCAAGGGCTTTTGAAGTTGCAGCTCCCTCCACCTGGAATTCACTCCCGTTTATGGTGAGAACTGCGATTACAGTCACCTCATTTTTTAAAATGCTGAAGACTTTTCTTTTCGAATCGGCTTCCCCCCCTAATTCCTCGTAGATCCGACGCCCAGTTGACGATTTAAGCTTTGACTTTCGACATTGAGCTGATTTCGATTTGGATTTTGCGCCTCTGAGCTCGTATCTTCGAGGATTTAGGCGCTAAAGAAGTTACTGAATTGATTGATTGATTGATTAACTGTTTATTTATTTATTTATTTATCAACTTGGAGACAGAGTCTCCAAGTTTTTAGTCTGACTTTCAGAGAAAACGTCTGTCGTTAACTTCCGTTTAACATCTGTTCTGCCTGTGCAAAGTCAAAAGGCATTATCGGCTCCCTGGTAAACTAGATATTTACTGCTTTTTAACTGGCTCTTCCTGCCATAGCGCTGCCAAAAGGCCGTATTTGCTTACTTGTAAAGCAAGTATATACTTCCTTTACGCTGATGTCACTGCCTCCTTCTTGTTTGTAACAGCACTTTCAATACACAGTATCTGCACACTTGTGAAATAAGCAGATACTTGGTTTTGCTGTGAGCGTTCTATGTCATGCTGGTTCTAGGCAGTCAACATGATCCAATGTTGGGTTAATGTTGTGCCATCATTTATGCCACTGTTCCAACATTGGACCAACAGTGTGTCAGTGTATCGGGTTGCCGGTGACAAAAACGAGACGTTTAGCCAATGCTGTTTAACTGCTGAGCCATTGCCGTAGACAATGGGCCAGCATTGAGCTACCATTGGATGAATGTTTATTGCGTTAAGGCCTATATATTGGTGGACCAATGCTGGGATAATGCTGGCCCAGTGTTGTAAACGGCGGGCCACTATTGGGCTAACATTGTGTCAGCGTCTGGAGTTTGCTGATTGGCTGTGACCAAACCCAGTTAACTCGAAGCATTGGCACAATGTTGTTTTTATGTCGTGCTGACGCGAAGATGTCGGGCAAATAGTAGAACAACATTGGGTCAGTGCTTCGTATTTGCTGTGATAAGTGTTCTCGCGGATGGATGTCACTCTGTCGCGGGTGTGCTGTTCCACCTCTCTCTCTGCTGCAGTCACCTGTGTTATCTTACGCAATATAGCTAAGATATTTATCTCCAAAAATGTCAAATTTCGTATTATTATAAATATACTTTTGGACTCAGCGATTGAAGGCAATGGAAATTGATATAATTTATACACTTCTGGCCTGAAATATGACCGAATAACAACTTTTATTGCAATGCCCGTTCATGTAGTTAAGTTAACCCTTTCATTACGACCATCTGTCATGAAAAAGGGACAAAGTATGGTGAAATATAGGCCCTATATTTAAAAAATATATAATTGTCATTAATTTAACGTTCTTTGGGCTACATCATCATAATATTATAGTTTTACAGCCAGGCATTTTAAGTGAATGCATGACGATTTCGTTTCCTAATAAGCTCTGCCCGACACCATCTTTTGAGCATTGAACACTCTGTCAAAACACACAAAAGAACAAAATGTTTCCTCCCTGCTCAATCGTTAAGATTGAATATTGTGGGCAGCCTACATGACCGAGAGATAACGTGCTTGACCGCAGACCAACATGGCTCAATTTCGAATCATGTGTCTGGAGGGCAGTGTCACCTCATTCATATCACCATCCTAAGGAGGTTCTTCTGGCCCAGTTTAGCCTATATGTGAACAAATGTGACGTAAAACCCCATTCATTTCATTTCATTTACATTTGATAAAGCCAACTAACACCTGACTCGACATTTGCCTGATAACATTACAGTAACATTGCAGCAAAGATCGTGTGAGTTGAGAAAGCCTTCATGGGTCTTTATCCTTGGGTCGATCTACTATTAGTATTGTGATTTTCGTAATTTGCATTACGTAAGAGGGTGTAGTAAAAGTGCATTACGGTTACATGTGATAATGATGGATTAGGGCCGCTGTAGATTTCACGGCTGAGTAAGAAACATTAAAAGTTGATATTCTACAACTCAGTGACGATTTTGTTAGGCCTATTTAAGGCGGAAGAATTGAAATTGATTGAAGAATAAAGACTTCGTGAAAATTCCTGGCTAAATCGGGCCTATTAAAAGACCCAGAATAAATAATAATTGCACATCTACTCTTGTATACATACATAATTTGTATATTGTAGTCCTGTAAAAATGATTTTTTGTCAAGCATTTTTTTATTATGTGCAGTGGGCCTACTTTAGAATGTGTGTTAAATCAGCAAAATGTATGATGGGAATTGAACATAAAATATAAATTCCAATGATGGATTTTATTTATTTTCATGATAATGCAATTTAGAGCATAGATATACATTCTCTGACACACCTGTACCTGATATTTTGCAATGCTGTTGACAAGTTTCAAGGCCCCTGGGCCTCTTGTTTATTTATTTATTTATTCATTTATTTGGTTGGTTGGTTTGTTGTTTTAGTAAGTGTTAGTTAGTTAGTTAGTTATGGGCTAACTAACCAACGGGACGGAAACCAGGGTCTTCAGGTTAGATGTAAACCCGTGGCTCCCTTGCACTGTCCAGAAGGTACCACTGAGGGTTATACTCATTCGTGAAGCATCCTGCCACCCACATCATAATCCTTAAGGCCGAATGCGACTAATCGTACCTACTGAGTGTACCGAGCACAAACCACTCTGCTGAATCAACCAGGTTAAGCAACCAACTTAGGCCTCATCCTAATTTTTGGGAGGTGACCGTCCTGGGTTCGAACCCTTGACGTGCCCTTATTTTTTTATGTCATATATGACTTTTATATATAACTCTAGAGTCTAGAGTCGCCCAATAACCTTTGGGGCTCACTTCCGACAAGGTGGACTCGAACCATTAAGGCTCACTTCAGAATTCATTAATGCGTTGATGGACATATTTAAATGACATATCACTATTCTGACTTTATCCCAACGGATCTGGCGGAGTTAGTTATTTTAGTTAGTGTTAGTTAGTTAGTTAGTTAGTTAGTTAGTTAGTTAGTTATGGGCTAACTAACCAACGGGGCGGATGTAAACCCGTGGCTCCCTTGCACTGTCCAGAAGGTACCACTGACGGTTATACTCATTCGTGAAGCATCCTGCCACCCACATCATAATCCTTAAGGCCGAATGCGACTAATCGTACCTACTGAGTGTACCGAGCACAAACCACTCTGCTGAATCAACCAGGTTAAGCAACCAACTTAGGCCTCATCCTAATTTTTGGGGGGTGACCGTCCTGGGCTCGAACCCTTGACGTGCCCTTATTTCTTTTATGTCGTATATGACTTTTATATATAACTCTAGAGTCCCCCAATAACCTTTGAGGCTCACTTCCGACAAGGTGGACCCGAACCATTAAGGCTCACTTCAGAATTCATTAATGCGTTGATAGACATATTTAAATGACATATCACTATTCTGACTTTATCAGCCGAGTTTTCCAGATAGAATAAAATTTTGTGGTGTCTGAAAAATGTCCCAAGCCAAGGTGGACTCGAACCACCGACCTTCTCCCTATGTACGGGGGTGCTCTACCATTGAGCTACCGGCGAGAGACGAGGACCTTCTTGGCCTGACTCACAGGACACTTCTCAGACACCATTACAATTAGGCTATTGGAAACTCCCATCGGCAACGTGGCTCATGCCCAGTAGACTCAGCAGGTAAACCTCAGCTTTTCAAGGTATTTAAGCAGCAGGAATTCCACCTGCCCCAACGGATCTGGCGGAGTTAGTTATTTTAGTTAGTGTTAGTAAGTTAGTTAGTTATGGGCTAACTAACCAACGGGGCGGAAACCAGGGTCTTCAGGTTGGATGTAAACCCGTGGCTCCCTTGCACTGTCCAGAAGGTACCACTGAGGGTTATACTCATTCGTGAAGCATCCTGCCACCCACATCATAATCCTTAAGGCCGAATGCGACTAATCGTACCTACTGAGTGTACCGAGCACAAACCACTCTGCTGAATCAACCAGGTTAAGTAACCAACTTAGGCCTCATCCTAATTTTTGGGAGGTGACCGTCCTGGGTTCGAGCCCTTGACGTGCCCTTATTTTTTATGTCATATATGACTTTAATATATAACTCTAGAGTCTTAGAGTCCCCCAATAACCTTTGAGGCTCACTTCCGACAAGGTGGACTCGAACCATTAAGGCTCACTTCAGAATTCATTAATGCGTTGATGGACATATTTAAATGACATATCACTATTCTGACTTTATCAGCCGAGTTTTCCAGATAGAATCAAATTTTGTGGTGTCTGAAAAATGTCCCAAGCCAAGGTGGACTCGAACCACCGACCTTCCCCTTATGTACGGGGGTGCTCTACCATTGAGCTACCGGCGAGAGACGAGGACCTTCTTGGCCTGACTCACAGGACACTACTCAGACACCATTACAATTAGGCTATTGGAAACTCCCATCTGCAACGTGGCTCATGCCCAGTAGACTCAGCAGGTAAACCTCAGCTTTTCAAGGTATTTAAGCAGCAGGAATTCTACCTGCCCCAACGGATCTGGCGGAGTTAGTTATTTTAGTTAGTGTTAGTTAGTTAGTTAGTTATGGGCTAATTTACCAACGGGGCGGATGTAAACCCGTGGCTCCCTTGCACTGTCCAGAAGGTACCACTGAGGGTTATACTCATTCGGCCTCATCCTAATTTTTTGGGGGTGACCGTCCTGGGTTCGAACTAAGCACGTTAATGTTTGTATATAGTGTAGATGGAAAAACACCTATGTATAATTATATGTGACGTGACATATCGACACCCGACCTATGTCGGAGCTTTAGATTTTGAGTTATGGCCATGTTATGATAAAATAATATTTTTTTACTAATTTTATTTTTTAACGCTGATCGGAAATACAACTTCAAAGCAATATAAGTACAAATTATTGAAGACACCCCAGTTTTATTTATATAAAAAATGATTTAGTTTGAACTATATTAAACTATTTATCAATTAAATTTAAACTTTGTATGTCATTTTCTCAACGTTTTGCAATATTTGGGGCTTACGTTTCCAAATCTTGTTTTATCGATGATTTCCTAAATAATTGAGATATCTTTATAATTTTTTGTGCATTGGAAACCTGAGAGCTGGCTCTTTAAACGCCACTTAATAACTCATTTTCTATATCTTGCGACATAGGACCGGTTTTGATATGGCACGTCACATATATCATTATAACCTATTGTGTATTTATACAAATGATTTGTTTTATGCATGTTTTCCTGGCTGATACCATACATGTCTGTATTGTACATATCCTAAGTAATAAAGTATGTCCCTACTAGGACAGAAAATAAATACACTAAAATACTGTGTGGACAGGGATGAAAAATATGATGAGACATGTCTCTAAAATCATGATATGAGAGGACAGAAAAGCCAAGGAAGACGGTATATCACAATGTATCATCTGATATCACACTGGCATCATATCATATGACACATGGTACATGTATGGATATCACACTCGACATGTGGTTCAAATGACAGTTCTGTTAGCATATGTATGTGATCGTATGAAAAAATACAAACATCATGTTTGCAAATTTCATCTAAGCTTAAACGACATTTTTAAATGTATGTTTCAATCGATATTTCCAGTATTATCTTCTCAACCATCTTTTAAATCTTACTTGTACTGGGAGAGTACCTCAGCTTAAAAATCAATGTGTAATCTATAATACGGAAAAATGTCCCTTTTTCGGAATATGTAACATCTAAGATCTGGAAATTGCGCCAGTAACAGAAACATGATGCAACAAAGATGAAACGCAATGAACAATAGACCATACTAAGCCTACGTTACCTCCTGGCTATTTAATATTTATTGCACGGGAAGATTTTATTAACAGCTTCAATTTTTCTTGTGAGCGAAATATTATACAATGAAGTCGACTATTGTTGACTATTGTCATCAGTACGCAAAACTTTATTGCACGGAAAGATTTTATGAACAACAAATTGTTTCAATATTTCTTGTGAGCGAAATATTAGACAAAGAAGTTGACTATTGTCATCAGTACGCAAAACTTATTATTTATTATACAGATAGATACACAGTTCGTCGTACAACCAAAATATGAAAGAAAACGAATTATGGTATCGACGTGAGTTAAGGTAGAGTGCTCTATGCACAAGCTATATAAATATTTGAAGAAAATATGTGCATATAAAATACATGTATGTATCAAATACATATTTAAATTGGTTGAACACCGGTTCGCACTTTATATTCAAGTTTATAACTAAATATAAAGTGAGAGTTACAAAATACAAAATTACAAGATAATATTCATGTATAAAGCTATTGAGCCAGTGCTGCTTTCTGGGTCATCGTCTTCTATGCTGGTGCGAAAAGGAATACAGCACAATTATGCTATTATCTTTATACTTCTGTGTCTTTTCGCAAATATAGGCTGTCTATGTTTACTCATTGTGGTTCTATGTTTACTCTCCATAACTGTCTATTATGTTGACTCCATAGATATATTTCAATAATCCATATTGTTATTATCTAAATTTGCACAGTAAGATTCGTTGAACAACACATTGTTTCTGATAACATTTTTCTGAATTTCCTGCGAGCGAAGCAGTAGATGAAGAAGTTAGTGGATGAGTTGACCATAAACAACATTTCGCAATATATTGTGACGAAATACATTAAATATCGGTAGTTGTAGTAAAGTTTTAAATATTTTAAGAATGCTTGGCTATTAAATGGTAGATAACATAGTACAAACACCAGCACCAGAATAATCATTGTTAGGGTGAGATTATTGTCAGTGGATTCTTGACCACGTATCATATGAGCCCTTTGCTTCTGTGCCTTCCTGTATGTCAATATCAACCGTGTGGTAAGAAACGTCAACAGCACCAGTGGCAATATGAAAGTAAAGATAGGAAACATGACATTTTCGTACACCAAGACGTATGTCTGATCATCTAGAAGGATAGGTGTGATAGACCAGACAGTGATATTGCTCCTTTGATGTAATACAATTTTGGAGTTAAAAAATACTGGCAAGCCATACAGAAAAGAAAATAATATAACAGCAGTCACTGCTTGTTTATTCCTTTTCATAGTTAACAATGTGGATGCTCTCAAAGGAACACAGACAGCAATATAACGTGTCATCGCGATCAACACTATCAGCCAAACGGATGTCATCTGAGCAATAAGACAAAACGGCAATATATAAACATATGTGAAACATAACATTGCAGTTACACTAGTGTGTAGAGTATAATCTACTAGCACACTGGAAGTCATTGCCTTGACTGACAATACAAGAAACGCCGACATAAGAAACGCATTGTCGGAGATTGCCAGAGCCTGAAGCTGAAATGCTGCCACTTGGTTTGTGTCCTTCTTTAACACAAACCATGATATAGTATTTAATATCAAACCCATGAGACACAGAAAACCAAGTAAGCCACAGATCACAAAATTAGCTGTAAAAAACCCACTAAGATTTCCATCTGACAATAACGTAGTGCTGGAATCCGCACTAGATAAATATATGGTGTCATTCTCCAAGTCTGATGTTATGTTGGATGTATCCATTCTTTACAAGTAGGCCCTATTGGTCAATGACTGTGCCTGGTTTTATTTGCCTAATATCCTGTGCCTGGTCTTATTTGTCTTCTATTCTGTACCGATGCTGTACAGCGATAAGCAACACTGTTTTCTCATTTGTTGTCAGATTTATTTTTTCTAACCTTTGTAGAAAAATCCCGAACTTTAGAGAGACCTGAAATGATCAATCATACATAATAATGATAAAAATTACCAGCGAAACTAAAATACATATCTAATGCTATATATGTTGTATATATTTATGTGTAATTTTCTGGCTCCCTTAATTGGCAACATAGTGCTTAATTGTTACTTTTTTGAATGTAGTTTTCATTTATTTACAGAGCTATGTACTAGACAGATGTATATACAATTGTAAATGATGCTGTTATGGTGCATACCGGAATAAATCATACTAAGGTAACCAAAATATCGTCTTAATATTCAGCTGGACGAAACTCATTTATTGAGAATATTATAAATGTAGCATCAAATATATGTATAGATTTTAACACTTCTAATCGGTAATATTCTGATATATACTTAGACGTAATACCAAATTCAAAAATATTACATGCATAGGCCTATATATTTAAAATACAACCACTCAGGGCTGCATGACATAATAAGATAAGCAGTAGTACTCTTGATTCGAAGTCATTTTGTTTGTTTGTTTGTTTGTTTGTTTGTTTGTTTGTTTGTTTGTTTGTTTGTTTGTTTGTCTGTCTGTTTGTTTGTTTGTTTGTTTGTTTGTTTGTTTGTTTGTTTGTTTGTTTGTTTGTTTGTTTGTTTGTTTGTTTGTTTGTTTGTTTGTTTGTTTGTTTGTTTGTTTGTTTGTTTGTTTGTTTGTTTGTTCGTTTGTTCGTTTGTTTGTTTGTTTGTTTGTTTGTTTGTTTGTTTGTTTGTTTGTTTGTTTGTTTGTTTGTTTGTTTGTTTGTTTGTTTGTTTGTTTGTTTGTTTGTTTGTTTGTTTTTTGTTTGTTTGTTTGTTATATATTCAAAACATCAGTTCGCTTCTTGTTGTGTAAGATCTGGTGGAGATAAGATATATTTATTTATAATCACATGAAATATACGTTTGAAAATATATATATATAGTTTGTAAAACAGTAACAGCTAAAAAATGAAGTCTGGTTAACTAGGTTTAACAGAAAACCAGAAGCGATGTTGTGTAGGCCCCAGTTTAAAATGATACAAATATGTTAAAAAATCATCACTTACATACTGTTAAATAGCACCACACCAGTTCAAATAGCCAGTATTAAAAGTTTTAATACTATGGATCAGTCTGGTCAGACCAACTCTATTTTTGTAGTGTGAGATATAGTATTATCAGCTCACTTCTAAAGTTCAACACTATAGTTTACACATAGCTCCTACACAACTCGGCTCGTCACTATGCTTTATTACAGAATATCATCATTATCCTCGTTATCCCGTATTTATCAATCCTCCCGCTGTGTGTGCTGTCTGATCAGCGTGTAATGGCTCATTCCTGGTAATTGGTAACCCTTCCACTACTAATCAGCGCTTTTACTCCGTTTTATTACCCGATTATATCATATATATGCTTTGGGTAAGCAGTCAGAACCAGAACTCAGAGCAGTAATCTGAGCTAAAGTACTCATCTGAGTAATTGTACAACAAAAAAAACATTTTTGAACATATAAAACTGTTTATTTTGATAGAAAACACTGTAGAAGATTTTGGACGCTGTAATAACATTATTCTATCAACGAAATAATATTACCCGAAACAGTAATTTGCAATTTCATTCACCAGGTGTCACTATATGTTTTACAATTTTATCAAAAATACATATGAAAAATATCTAGTTGGCACTAAGATAATATCAACAAAATTTAATTAGCACTTGCAAAAATCCTGGTGTTTGGTATCTGCATCAGGTAAATATAAAACATTGTTTGTATGCCTATAGCTTTTTTCCAAAAGTATATGTTTATTATATTACCTCAATATGCAATATATATAAATAATACAAATAAATGCATTTATTGAAAATCGTATTCAATAAGCAATTGCATAATAAGGGAAATATCCTGTGAATTGCTGAAGCTACAGTCACACTGGGACGCGGATTGACACGCTGCCCGCGGTTTGAGCAAAATAGCCGAAATCGGCAATCCGCGCCAGACAGTCCTCAATCGCATGTTTTAATCCGCGTGGTGTGCCTACACACCCAGAAGGACGAAAAATGGCGTACGCATGCCTAGAAATCGTCTGTGAGCGTCTGAATCGTGTATGAGCATGGATGAGTGCACACGTATCGTAGGTGGCGTACACATACCACACTACGGTACGTGTACACTCACGCACGCTTCCTACGGTGTCTCTAAACCTTCGGACGCTCACTCACGGGAACCGACGATTGGGGACGGTCTGACGCGATTGCGACGCTTTGAGACGGTGTGTGTACGCTCACCGCACGTCCAGACGGAATACCTACACGAGGCGACGGCCAGAGACGGTGTGTGTACACAAAAGTGCGACAACCCACGCACCTGCACGTGTTTATGCGACATTATTAAAGCCGCGCGCACATGATTTCTTCCATTGGGTTTGTACATGCTGGTCCGTGCGCTTGTCCACTATACCATGATTATCGCCTATAAAAAAATTGAACATACTATATTATAAAGATAATGACGTCATCATTTTGAGGATAGGCCTAAATGTGTGCTTGTCAAATCTCGGGAAATATCACTCTCGACGCGAGATCATACTAGACCTTTCAATCACACTGACCAATCAGAGTTTGTACATGCCTGTCAATCAGCCCTGTTGGTTAACTATCGATAATGCATGATAGTGATCCGTGTTAGCATATAAATATATTTGTACAACACCTTTACATCTACTACGCTAATTTAATTTATAAATTATTTAACAAAAGAACATGTTTATTCAAATCGTCTAATATAGCATTATAACACGAAATAATAATCTTTTTAAATCGGACAATAAAACATCACAAAACGAGCACAATATTCCATTACATTTTTCTATTTAAATCGTGTAATAAAACTTTACAACACGAACACGATGACTTTGCATTTTTTTATATCGCGCAATTAATCACTACAACACTATTATTATGTTTTTTCCAAATCGTGTTTTAAAACAGATGTTATATTATTCATATGATAACTACCAAGCCCGTAGGCTTGAAATGGTGCGACACGCTCAGCTAGCCACTGTTACTGTTAGTGACGTCGCCAAGCATTGCTTAACAGCCCGCCAATGATCCCAGGAGATCCGAGTTCATATTAGATTTATGTTTATTTAAAATAATCAGGGAATTACAAACACGGATATAAATAAAATTCAAGCTTAAATGAGAGCCAAAATAGATTACCACAGCGTAAATAAAAGAGCTCCAATTATCTTGCCACCATGTAGATTAAAAAAGTGTACTGCGCGTCAGGAAACATTATGCTCCACAGTATTTTCGTGAAAATAATTAAAGCGACAATCAAGCTATAAAATCATCAAAAAATCAGTATTTTTATTTTGGCCTCTGAATATGACCACATGATGTAAACATGTCCATAGACTAGAACTGCGTACGTTTTTTAATTTTTTGTGTTGTGCATTATATAGGCCTACCAGTTAAGCGAGATACATGTATAAAGATAGAATTCCCGTATTTCTTACTTTGGACATGCATGTCCAAAATAAGAAATCGGGAATTTCGTCTTTATATCTGCTTGTTTTCGGCTTCTTTTTATTGCTTTTCCTTCTCTTTCGCCATGATACCAAGCTTCACAGTAGTAATTCGTCAATGCTCTGTCAACTGCAGCTGCCAAGGCCTCAACTGCATTTGACGACAATGATGGAGCAACAGAAGAGCAACGGAGCAGATGGAACTTGGGGAAGGTCAACAGAGAACAATGAAAAATACTCCGATCCACGTCCTTTTCATACGCGGTTCGCAAATTGACACAATTTGGGTGGCGGACACCACAAAATTGTGTACAGACACAGTGAGATGACGTACATACACCGTAGACAGCGTGAGGCATCGTGACATATCATGCCATAGCGTGAGTAAGCGTGATATGTCGTCAAACGGTGTACAAAAACCGTACATAGCGTACAGAGACCGTAGGCAGCGTGACTAAGCGCAGCCAGTAGCTACGGATCCACTGCGCAGACCGTCTCACGGTATACTCGCACCATGTCATGGCGTGAAGCACCGCACAGATGGTTTCGCAGCGTAGGCTATAGTAGCGTACAGTATCGTGAGTATCGTATAATCGTGTGGAGTGGCGTGCTTATCCGAGGCTGTAACACCCAAAATTGCCATTAAAATTTGCGCGTGCGTAGGGTAGCGTAGGCTATTGTATAACAGTGTAGAACAGCGTAGGGACAGCGCGTGCCAGTGTAAGGGCTCCGCCTTGGAGAGGGGTGCAGGGTGAGCCATTTCCGGTCTGCGCTCCGTCGCGCACGCCCACGATACTTACTGTGTATGTACGGTGTATATACACCATCACGCTGTGTATCTACGCTGATTCACGGATTATTGGGCCTCCTCGGACACCCGCGCTTGGCCACAATTTTTTTACACGAAGTTGATTCGCAGCAGCCGACGGATCGACGCGGTTGCCGCGAAAAGTGATGCGGTGCCCGCCTGGAAATGTACGGTCACGGACGCTTACCGACGCTTACCTACGCTTACCGACGCTGATTCCCGGTGCCGGGCTTTTGCTCCTTCCGCGTGTGACCGTGTCAATCCGTACCCCAGTGTGATTGGGCCTTGAAATTGTGCTCAAATCATCAAACTAGGTGGTAGTCTATTGCCCAGCAGTCAGCTAAAAAAACAACA
>OZ024905.1:77275595-77479477 GCA_964017125.1 Flabesymbios commensalis | reverse complement strand
CCGCTAGTTCCTTGTCCGTCAGGTTTATCCAAATGAGACAGGGCCATGAGATCTATTTCTACAAAACCGGGTAACTTATTATTGTTTCATTTCTTAAAGACGCATACGCCACTGGGCGTCATTTCTATTTTGTCACGCTTATGATTTGATGATAGGCCTACATTGTACATTGAAGAAATGTAGGCCTATGTATATTTTGAAAAGCTAAAAAATGCGTTGTGTTATGTATGTATGTAATGTCCTGTGTGAATGGCTCAAATTACCATTATCTGTCATTATTAATGTTATTACGTTGTTAAGTTTGCATCACTAGTCAATATCAGGGAATCTCCGAGCTCATATAGCGACTGTGCTTGCATGGTCACCTGACTCGGAGCTACCCGTTTCGCGGAATTACACATTGATTGCATGATATAATTGCATGATACTTGCATGATATAATGTTTTATTTTTTTTATAATATTATATAATTTTTAACATTGTCTTAAAACATACTTCAGTTACTGTAGCATAATTATGCACTTGTATACATTTTAGTTTTCTACGCTTTCCAGAGCCTGTCACATCCAGGTTACAAGCCATAGTCGATACGAATGAGCCATCGGGACCTCGGCCAGGTGTATTGGGTTTCTTACCTGAACAAATTCATAACAGGCTGAAAATTTCAGGAGATGTTCTGAAAACGATCCCCTACAACATACTAAAAGTTCCCAAGAATCCACACTGTGCCTTTTTATAAATTCAAGATGGCGTCCAAGATGGCCGCCGATTTCACATTTTGTTTTTTTCACATATCTTGTGTTTAAATCATCATAAAATGTCTTTAATGAGTCTAAATAAATGCTTTTAGGGGAGCGAAAAATTCGATTCCAACAATGTTTCAACACTAAAATAATATTTTTAGTGATTTGTGATATGTGACATATACATATGAAATTATATTTTTGGTGACATGTACTTGCAAGGTATCAATTATTAACGTAGGAACAATTGTAATACCTCTTTTTCGTGTAGTTTTGACTGAAATATCCATTTCTTGTATTTCTTTCATGATTACAGGTCATCTTCAATGTCAAATGGTCAATTTCAAAGTCAACTAATCGAAAATATGATTTTTACCCAATCAAACTAGGAGCATTACTGTAATACCTACTTTTCATGGCATTTGGATTGGAAAATATGATCTTATTGTGATTCAAGGTGACCTTCAATGTCAAAAGTCAAATTCAAGGTCAAATTACTAATAATATTATTTTCAAGAAATACAAATAGCAGCAAGTGTAACGTAGTACTTATTTTTCATGTGATTTTTAATTGAGAATCTATTTGTGATGATTCATTTGGTGATTCCAAGGACATCTTAAATATAAAAAGTATTTTTGAAGTATGCTTTTTGATGTTAAAAGGTCATCTTGAATGTCAAGTCGTAAATTTCAACCAATGTAATATCTTGTTTTAATTTGATTTTGACTAATAGGTCAAGGCCTCTCTATCCCATTTAATGTTTTTTATGTCTCCCTTTAATGCACCCACATATCACATTAAATACCGCATCATTCTGCTCGTCAATTATTTATCAATACATAAAAGGTAAAGGTAAAAGTACAGGTTTATAGTCTGATATCAAGTCTGAAGACTTATCATCCGACTTTACATTTTATCCATTGATCATACATCAGTTGTGGGGGATGCACAAGTTAGTGAGTGAGTGAGTGAGTGAGTGAGTGAGTGAGTGAGTGAGTGAGTGAGTGAGTGAGTGAGTGAGTGAGTGAGTGAGTGAGTGAGTGAGTGAGTGAGTGAGTGAGTGAGTGAGTGAGTGAGTGAGTGAGTGAGTGGATGTGTTATATACTTGGCAGAAAAAAGAAAAGCAACAAATTGAAGAATAAGCAACTTATTAAACAGATTTAGATAAAATGTCCACACAAAAAAAACTAACGTGTAAAAAACATAAAATATTCCAGCTGCGATAGCAAATAAGAGAAGTACAAACTTTGGCTATTATATTTGAGAAGTAATAAAACAAATTATGAAGGGATGTCATATATATAGAACATATTTTTAAACAGCAAGACAACATGGTGAGGGCAATATAAGCCCGGCTGCATCATCAATCACACAGTTGCTGATATTTAATGCTGTTAAGCGAGGTAGACAAGATACTGTATCAGTATAAGACACGATCGTGAACGTGAAGCACCCCTCCCACTTTATCTTGGCCTACTGTTACATAACAAAACACGAAAGCGTGAGCTTATTGACAATCTGTTTGATAATGGTCTGTCAGTATCATATGATAGAGTCCTCCAGTTATCTACAGATGAAGCTAATAGAGCCATAGAGATGTATTTATAAGAATGAGGACTGTGTATGTCTATCAACTCTTCGAGACAACCTCTTTACCACATTGGAAACATTGCCAATATAGATCATAATCCTTCTTCTCCGAGTCGTGATTCCTTCCACGGTAGGCCTACTGCTATATCTATGACACAGCACACTACTATAAAAACGCAGGTGATGTAAGAATACACATTGAAACTGCACAGAATAGATCCCAACCGTGAGGGAAATCCCTTAAATCCCTACCAAAACCATATACTGATGCGCCCTCTGTTTCTCCTGCTAACAATACAACTCCAACAAAAACTGAATCCGTAATACCCATTTCTGTAGATTCAAAAATCAATGAACTTCATGGCTTTGATCAGCTTTTTCTGACGAGAGTCAAACTGAATGTGAAAATATATCACGGTCAGCTCACTATGCCAACCCCCGTGAGTATGTAGGCCTACTCAAGCTGTGCACCTGCTATCATAACTCTCCTTCCATTATTTCGTTATGGTGTACATTCACCTGCTATGATCAAACATGGCATGAACCTCATAAGAAAAATCACACTTCAAGTCAATCCTGAGCTAATACCAGTTCTTACTGTCGACCAGCCACTGTATGCTATAGCGAAAAGAATCCAGTGAAAATTGATGAGTGGGGGGGGGGGGAATGTTATGTATTTCTGATGGTAGGTCTCCATATGGAAATGGCCATGTTAAAAGCAATTGGTAGCTGGCTGGATGGAAGTGGTTGGAGCTATGTGATGACTTCGGTCAATGTGACAATAGAAGGACGCGCACTTGGTCTTCTGAAAGGTGCACTGTACACACATCACGGGTCAGCGGGTACATCAAGTGACCGCATCAGCACTGTATATCCTTCTTCAAAAGTCATATGCAGAGTATGAACTCCACACTCCTTATGATGAGCAGATGACATAATGAGAAATGGTCAAAGTATATGGCGTCAGAGCATCCTCAGTTTGATTACCGGCACAGAGTTTTGGATTTAGCGCTTCTCTTCCTCCAGTTCTCAAGATCTCGGCGCGAACAAAAATACATTTCTTACAGTCAGTCACTTACCAAAATCATTCCATGGATGTTCGCACTCGACCATTATCATTACGCTCGCTGACTCACAGTTCATGTCAACGATCTTATCCCCTTGGAAAACAACAGTCCTTTAACACATGCAGAATTCCTCACAGAGAGTGACACAGAAAACTAATCGCAAATTATCATCTTTAGTCCACGAGCAGCATAATGTAATTGTGAAAGGTGATGGTGGCATCACAGGCATAACAGAAAACGAACCTGCTCTTACTCGGTAGACTGTTAGCGGTCCTGAAACTGCAAGACTTGTAATGGAATATGTTGAGAATCATTCATTGTAAAGGAAGGCCACAGATAACCCCCATGAACAAATACCAAGTGTGCAAAAGACTTTCATTACTCATGTAAAAAATGTGATATCATTGAGGAACTTGATATCATTGAGGAACTTGATAACTCATTTACTTATACCAGTTCTGATCTTTTAGCACTTGATTCTAAACGAATAATGTCTAATAGTTTGGTAGATGCGATAAAGTCCGCTGAGAATATTGGTAAAGCCCAGTACCATACATTTCTTAAAGAGCACCTCTATAACAATACCATTGACTTTGATGACACCATGTCAAAAACAATGTCTCTGTTATGTTCCGATACACAAAAAAAACAACTGCAAAGCACACTTCCAATCTCTCCAATTTGCATGACGACATTTCACTTTTCTCAAGAATGTATGTACCGGGGTATTGTGTCAGTCCAGAGGAAGTGACATGGATTCTTTCTTTACACATGACAATCATGCTTGGCCACCATCATTAGCATCAAATGGTATGAAATAAACAATATAGTGAATTAAAATAAGCTGTAATGTTTTTTTTTTGTGCGAGGGCCATATAGGTAATAAATCACTAGTTAATTAAATAAACTTTAATGTTATTGTGTGAGTGCCATGTCCTGCGTGAATGGCACACATAATTATTATCCGTAATTGTCATTGTTATTACATCACAAAGTCTGCAACACTCGATAATATGGATGGTTCTGATGCTATACTTTGTTGGCAGTCGACGAACCACAATGACCGACTTTTATTAGTATGTATATATTGTGTTACGGTAGTAGAACCGTTATTACGTTGTTAAGTTTACACCACTAGTCAATACCAGGAAATCTCCGAGTTCATAGCGACTGTGCTTGCATGGTCACATGGCTCGGAGCTACCTGTTTCGCGGATTGCCACATTAATTGTACTGCTTTATATTATATATATATATATATATATTTTTTTAAATACCATATAATTTTTACCATTGTCTTATTTCATACTCCAGTTACTGTAGCATAATTATGCACTTGTATATATTTTTGGTTTCTACGCTTTCCAGAGTGTCTTTTTTGCTACTATATATAATTAGTATATCGTCGGCGTAGAATCAAAAGTGCGTATCTCCAAAATGCTAATTTTTCAGGAGAAGCAAAAAACTTCAGCATATTTGCAATTTTAATGTTTTCTCTGTAAAATTTGACACGAACCTGACGAATACTATTTGAATTATCATGTTAACTATTTTTAAAATAGAAATTGATTTTTCGCGCTGTAAGGACGAAAAAATGGAGATAGGCAATTTGTGCATGACGACATTGACACTGATTGATGGAGATAGGCAATAATACCAACCAAGCAGTACCATTGGAGAACGTTAGGATTACGATATTTTTGGAAACCTTATGATTGAGAAACACAATAAAAACACAATCGAAACAAATTATTTAGTGTGTGTCTGAAGTACCAGCTTCAGATAACGCAAGGGTGTACACGGGGGGGGGGGGGGGGTAGTATTCTCTTGAGTCGCAGAACAACAATTTTGATGGCCTGCTGAATCTGAGTCAGGTACGAAAAACGTTAAAATTCAGGAGAAAGGCCTTTATATTTCACATTTTCCCGTGTGGGAGGGCATGCCCTCGGAACCGCATTCCACCTAGCGTCTGGCACAAAAGGTTCTATAAACCCAAACCCCCATTAAGCCATGTTCCTCGTATATTGTCAGAGCAAGAAGAAGCGCTAAGTAGGAAAAGCCTGACCGAAAGATATGCTTTCAAACATTATAGAAAAAAAGACTAACTGTTATTAGGAGAACATTTCTTGATGGCTATCTCCATCAATGATGTAGATAGACATGTAGTACATGCACCAAGTTACGTTTTAAGAATTAAAAAAACTATGATATTTTTATCATGTTTATTCAGTCAATTCAAAGTATGTATCTATTGCAGAGTCTAACTTTATTGAAGAAAATTAATAACAACCAAATTGTCCTGCGCTACATGACACAGTCATGCATAAGCACATGAATACGATTTGGACTCGTCAGTCAAAATTGTATTTCTTCCGACAGACGGAATCAAAACTTTAAACTCTAAAAAACGATCGTTGAATGCGTAAACATCCCGAGGCAGAGCAGATTTTAACTGCTTGAAATCATCATATAACTTTTTTATTTTATTTTATGACACAGTCTGAATCGGCAAGTCAAAAATTTAAACTCTAAACAACGATCTCAGCGTATAACACACAAGAGCTACAGAGCTACAAATCTTCAACAATAACTATATTTCATGCTTTTCGTTTACTGTACAAGCAATAGTACAGATGCTAAGGCGATGTGGAGTTCAGATTGTAATAAAAGCACCAAATTTCACACACGTGTACATTTTGGGGTGAATATACAATTTAAGGGTCATTTAGAGTCTTTTGGCTATTCTGAGCGAATTTATGCATTGTGTGGGTCCGAATTTCTTTAATATTGTCCTATGCGCAATACGATAAACTGAGAAAAAAAAATAATTCAATATCTCTGACAAATATTTTTTTATTCAACATGCAATGTGCTAAAATACACGATTTTCTACGCAAATGCGATGTCTCCCAATATCTAACACCTGAAACATAGACTGTTTTAACATGGAAGATCTGTTGGAAATAACTTAACCCCGAGTTATTTTGTAGCGCAATTGTTACGTTCAACAGAATTTATTTATATACAGACATGAACTCAATATAAAAAGTTGCCAAGGATATATTTGCTGAGGCTTTTTAGCTGTCTCACGCAAACCGGTCAACTCAGCAACGCCAGTGTTATCTAAACTCCTCAAATTGTGGTGTGATACCATTCAATTACTTTGATATATGCAGAGACAGCTGCAAAGTCCCATTATTTTGGGGTAGGCGAAATATTTGTAAACATTCAATCTGAACTGCTATTTTATAACCAAAACAATCACCCCTGAAGCGTATTCAATTTCTGTGTCAACTCAGAAACGCTCATAATTTAGCAAAAAATCATTGAAAAAATGTTAAACTGAACAAAGTGCTTGATAATGATGGCCATCCCCCTACCGCATCGGTGGGCAATGATACATCTATTTTAAATACATAAAAGATCGTTTTATGTTGTCCGTATTCAACTCAGCAACATTATTATTTCGATCAACTCAGCAACGTTTATGAGTTGATCACTCAACTCAGAAACGTTGCTGAGTTGACCAAATTTAGCTTTCTGTCTCACAAATGTAATTAAGACTAAAAATGTAACTCTATAAATGTAAAATGCAATTAAAAAATATGTTTTTAATTACATTAGACTGAGAGGGTATTCGCTTGTGTAGACATTTTTACAACAATGAAAAAACGTTTCTGAGTTGAAAACAAAAACGTTGCTGAGTTTACTGAATTCTGCTTTCTGTCCCCCTTTTTGTAATTAAAACTGAAATTTTAACTCCGCCAATGTGAAATGCAGTTGAAAAGAAGCTAATTTTGATTGAATTAGAGTGAGAGAGTATTTTAGAAGTTGTTTACATAAATAAAACTACAAATAACACTTAGTTAAATTTTTAAATCAAATTTACCCTTATCATATTGGCATGTATGTATTGTACAATGACCTCCGAAATACATTTTCAAATTAGGCTTGTTATGATCCCATTTCTTTTTTGTCTTTATAATGATGAACCAATTTTGTTTTCAGAAAATGGGGCTCAAGTGTTTAGAGATCTCGTAGATGCGCTTAAAACATGACTTTTACGTGCAATTATCGTGCTTTTTCAACTCAGAAACGATAAGGTCAACTCAGCAACGATATAATTTCACAATAAAATCACTGTTCTGTCTTTGCAATTTTTATTTCAAAAGGTGTTATAACTACTAACATATCACTAAACTATCATACAAAGCAATTTATGATCTTTAAAATTTGAAAATGATCAAATATATATATATCATTCGTTGCTGAGTTGACATTTTATTTTTATGGTCCTTCACAAGAACACATATTTTTTTTGAAATCTGTTTTAGATTAAGCTCTGATATTTTAATTGTGTATCACATAGACCCTACCCTCAATATCTGACCCTAGTATATATAATTTGAAGCGACTTATTTTTTTTCAAAAATACAGATTGAAAGACCCCTTAAATTGTATATTCACCCTTTGATGTCTTGAATGAGATAAGAGGAACACTCCAATCAATTTTGACCCGTAAAATGGCCTAATTCGCATGTTTCAAAATGGCCGCGAAATCAAATTGAATCGGGTTTGTTTAAGAAATCTAGATTCGTTCTCTGCATTTTATGATTCAATTTGCTTTTATGTTTTCTATAACTGTGTCTCAGTATGTCTGGATATATTTCTGATGCTTATTTAACCCGAAAACAGCCCGAATTAGCATAGCGGAATTATCATACTCAAATATGTCATTAAAGTTATAATTTTAATCTGTACTGTTTATTTGACTGTAGACACCACTTAATTGAAGCTAAAATATCATGTAAGTAGTCAAATATCTGCCAATTTGGATAACGAAATTCAAAATGGCCGCCAACATGATCATATTTAAAAAGTTAGGTCAAACTATAATCTTCATGATAATAGTTTTTATTCATGATAATAGTTTATTGGACTGTATACACTACTATGTAATTAATCAAACATCCGCGATATTTTTGTGATAATTATGTAAAGCGTTCTTCATTTTCTGACACGAACACATCAAGGTACATTTTTTTATATAAGATGCCCGCACAAAGCGCTCGTCAACTGTGTGTGGGATTGCATTTAAGTTTGCAATGAGAGTTCTTAAGAGACTTTAACAATATGAATAACACAAATGTATTGCAAATAAACTAGGTTTGCACTTTTTTACTTAAAATTGTTGGTGTAAATAACATTTTACACCATCATCAGTTTTGTTAATTAACATAGTGTAGGTCTAGCTTGTTTATTCTCTTTTATAGGCAATATATTACATTATACCTTATTGTCTAGCTGAGATGCGGATTGTGGAGATAATGAACATACTGCGTTTGAAACTTAAGATACTTATTATTAATCCATCTCAAATTCCAGTTATGTCAGCCTTTGGATTGGTAAAAAAGCCTCAGAGAGTCGGGGAGAGCCAATTTATTATAAAATATACTTGAAGCTTCAACTACTGTAATACTTTTGAAACCACCAGACAGGTACAGCTCAAGTTTTATGTAGAATACATATAGGAGAGATAACACATCATATAGGAGATAACAAACATCAAAGTGCATATCACAAGCTTGTAGCAGGCAGGTCGGTTCAGGTGTTGTATTCTACCCCCGACCAATCGAAGAGTGGTTCGGCCTGTCACTTGACGCGATCGGGTAATCACCGCCGTCATCCAGTTGTCCAGGGGGGTAGAATAAGAGACTTCAGGGGGAATTGTGTCACCACAGCATCACCGTACATGTAGCTGGCTATTTAAAGCTATCTGGAATTTTCGCACTTTTTGTAGGCCTTACTAAAGGCGAAATTGGTGGCCCACTATTGTGTATGTTTTTGTTGAAAATTCTAAAAATCGGGGACCCGTTACTTTGTAAGTGAAGCCTTAATCGCCTGTTAGCGGTTATAAACTTGAATATTTAGATATGGTATAAATATGATAAGATATTATTGACGAAGATACAAAATATGCCAAAATTGACAATTTTCGTGAAATCACAAGATGTAATCACAATATCTTCGTTCCACTTTGCTCATGGCAGCCATTTTGAAAATATGCAGATTAGGATAATTTACGTGTTTGGTTACATACGTTTTATCTTCAACGAAGAAAATCATTCGCACATGCTGTTTGAGGCCATTTTGAACTCCGCTATTCTAATTTGAGTGGTTTTGGGGTTGTAGAATAATCATAAATATATCTAAATATTATACTAAGATTCAGTTGGACGAGTCATGGAAGTAGCCTGAATAAAATCACAAAATACGGAGAACAAATCGAGATTTGATGTGAACAAAAAAAAAACATTTTAGTTTTACTTTGCGGCCATTTTAAAATATGCGAATTAGGACATTTTACAGGTCAAAATCGAGTGGGGGTGTTCCTCTTCTATGATTTAGGAGATGAAAAGGCACCTGTGTGTGAAATTTGGAGCTTTTATCACATTCTAAACACCATGGTGGATTTTTGTACCTTAGCACCTGTACTACAAGGGGTATGCAAACCACAACTACAGATGAGGCAATTCATCGTCTAATGCATGACTATCCTGTGTATGACTTAAATCCTGGTAATTTCGTGTTTTATAAATGAGTACAATTTTTATCCATTGAATCAGAATGAAAATGATGGTCATTATAATTTTGTAATGCCATTTTACTACAAACTCGCGTGAATCCTTACACATCATAGGCACTTTTGATTATTCATATTTCACTGCCTATGTCCACATTCCACACATAAATGGACATACGCAATTATGACTCTTCGTTTATGACAGATTCGAATTTTTGATTCTTCAGATCCTGTACATAGGCATTTTTGAATCTCTGCGAATTGAGCAGTTGGAGATACGCATTTATGAAAAACGGCCACAGACACGTAGTACCGTTGCCATGGCAACCAATATTTTTTCTCAAGGTGCCCCCTCTGGTATATTTTCAGAAAATTTGAAAAAGTCAAAATTGTCAATTTTGGAGATACGCACTTTTTATTCTAAGCCGACGATATTATACATAGTAGCTATTTTATCTCTGGTTTTGGTGCGGGAAACAAAATGATAGACCCCCATGTTATCTTGGCTATGCCTTTTAATTTTATTTTAAGAAGTAGTCATTTGTTTTACCGAAATCCAGTTTTTATTATGGCAATGCCACCTAACATGATTTTAGTTGTTTATCATACCATGTATATTGTCTTATATGATTTTAACAAACTAACATTCTTGTATATACATGTACATATATCTCTCTTATTACTATGACAAATAAGTCTGTAATGACTTTTATTTCTGTCAATAAAATATCTGTCTGTCTGTCTGGTCCACAGCCAGATAATATTCCAGACGTCATGTTGGTATTATTGATGGTGCCGCCCTTGTGCATACTTGACCCAAAGAAATCGCACCATCCAGTCAAAGCTTTCCTCGACTACTCATGAATATTGTGGTTATACTATACATAGAACGTTTATTACCGTACAAAAGGTTGTGCGTGTAGATGTAGTCTGGGATGTATGCAAAGTGGATAGCCTAAAGGCACAAACACGAGATAATCTTGAATATGGTAGTTGCCTCCGGGTAGAAGTAGAGAGCAACAATTGGAAAAGCTTTCTTCGATGTGAAGAAAACAAAACCAGTCTCTCCTTGCACGTCTCCCCTTGCTTCCACGCAAGAAGAAGCTGACACGAGGCTTCTGTTTCATGCTTCCCATGCGTACAATAGTGGCTTTAAAAAGCTAATAATACATGCAACAGATACTGATGTAATGATTATCGCTATTGTCGTGTCAAGCGTACTTTATGGGTGTAAAATATGGATGACAGCATTTGGTCATAGGACAAAGAAGCGCTATATCCCATGTTATCTCATTTCAAAAGTGTTAAGATCTGATTTAGCCTGCGTTGGTTTTCTGGGTGCGATACTGTTTCCGCCTTTCGTGTAATTGGGCAAGAAAACCGCTTGGACTGTTTGGCGCAGTAGGCTATGCCTCACAGGACTCCATTATTTTCCAGACTGCCACGTGCACCATGTGAGGTGTCCTCAGCTGACATGCAAATGGGAAGATTTGTTGTTCATCCCAGTGGCATTTGTGCTTATATTTTAAATATTTACTGGTGAAACATATGTTGGGATAATAGAAAGTGGTCTGTTTATGTCATTATCTGATTACGTCACCAATATATTTCCATCGCTGGATGTTTGAATCCGATTTTTTCTGTTTCATATCATTTTTTCAATTTTTTCATCTTAAGATTTATCTGAAAATGTTATATACATAGTTTTTTGAGTTCCTTGTTGACCTCATAAACATGGATTTAGACAACAAGATCATGAAAATCCGAACATTTTTTTCTATTCCATAGCTGAAAATGTGTTTTAAGGCGGCCATTTTTAAATTTTTCACTTTTTGGCGGGAAACACTGGAAAGACTTCGTGGTTCCCGCTATTTTTGTATCGAGTGTGATCAGGTCTACCATCCTGCCAATTTTGCCAATGTTTTTATCCGGAAGTGCACGCCTCATTCACATATCCGCCCCACTAAAAATCGAAGGTCAAAAATTAGAGTCAAAGGTCGTAACCCACAAAGGGCACATCTACACCACATAGGGGATATGTGATTGCAATATCAAACAAACTGGCTAAAAGTTGTCGAGATATCGTTTGGAAACGAAACACGGACGCACAACCCAGGGTTCCCATTCTGAGAGCGAAATGAAATTCCCTGAACCTGATCAAAATTCTCTCATAATTTGATCATAAATCTTGATATAAAATGCTAAAATTATAAAAAACTGAAATTATAATATGCGTCAGCAGGTATGAGGATATATACAGCTCACAATGTACGAATTTTTGCATTCAGAAGTATGAACTTGACATCATACATGTAGGCCTATCTAGTTACAACTTTTCAATGCCTGACACCTGTACACCGAGACCCATTGAGTTATGAAATTACAAAGCTAACTTTTTTGTCTACAAAGTTGAACCCCAAACTAGACTTCGCGTATTGATCTGAAGTTCCTCACAAATGTCAGCGTCATTTATTACCAAGCAAGGCGAAGGCAAACATTTTTGTTAAGGGCCATTAAATATTTATATACATGTCCTTCAGACAATTATTTATTTCACGGAAATTTCGTCTAAAATATTTCTTTCAAAAATACTCCAGCCCCCACCTTCCCTGTTAAAGGTAACGGTGGCCCCTTAACTGAAAAGATACATCCAGGTGAAACTGTTGTAATTATTTGTGACGTTATGGGGTAAAGGGGATCCCCTCGTGCCGAGAGTACCTGTAAGTGACCGTCGGAGCCTCTAGTGTGGGGTCACAATGGCCGACGAGGGAATCTGCCCGATCTCACCATTTAAACTCAAACTTCCTTCTCCTCCGTCGAGTCGATGGTTCCAAACAAATTAGAAAACTCTTTCTCCACTTGTCATGTTTATTCGTTTAACATTTGGCAACAGCAAAACACAACCTCCGCGCACGGCACGTCCTATCTGACTTAGCGAGAGCGAACTACGGCACGTCCGTAGTCGCCGAGTGTAACGCCTGAAGTGCGGGAAAAATACCAAGGCCGCACACTTTGCAATTGTGTGCACCCGTCACCAAGGTACGGAAACGAGGCGGTCGTCCACAACCTCTTGCGTCCGAGAAGCCGGGAATAACCGCCACATTAACTGAACGACGTCAGGATCCTACATTACCCCCGGGTGAGTGATAACGTAGGACCCAACTGACGTGTAGGAGACTGCTTCGTGCAAGTAGCGGGGTTGTAAAAATATGTAACCTCTTATAACTAAGCATAGTTTTGAAAAAAAATATAGCGAGTGTGGTTACAGCGTGGGTGGTTGAAATCGCAGCATTATACGTGAATTGTCCCATCCTCTTAACACCAACTGTCCTTTATGTATGTATTCATTTGCTGCAAGCTGCGATCAACCCATTCATTTAATTAACATAAATTTTTATTCGTAATTTAGCAATGAACTTGCTAAAAAAAATGTTTTTACATTTATATATCTGTACACAATGCTGCCAGGCCTGGCATAGGCCTATTCATTTACAATTTAAAAACAGTGTTAATACGATGCCTGCGGTTGGGCCCGCCATAGACGTCGTCAGGCGCAACTATGGCGTGAACCATCCGCACGAACCGGGCAGGAGTCTGGATTATTCGTCCTACTCTAGTTTTTCGCACTGTTTGGTCGGTCAATTTTTTCGCGATTAGCGATATTCGCATGGTTGCTTTTGGTCGAGTCAATTACGGCGTCAGCAGCACCCGGGGTTTTACCCCGTAGATGCAAAGGCATGCGGGAATACGTTCGTGAACCACCGACGTTCCCGTTAGCGCGGGATACGGCGGGGGCTCGCGAATGCGGCGCTACATAAGTATTGTCTCTGTTAGACAAGTTGACTTTAACATCTATTTGCTTTGGGACTGTGGCCGATTTTTGACTGCTTCTGACTGCCGTCGACTTTTTCGTTTTAACTCTCGTCCCGTTGGACGTCGGAGTGTCCGCACTACCAGTTCTAGGTGGACCCTGTGGATTCCTACTAGATGTCCTGGTAGCCGTCGATCTCTGTGGTTTGCTTAGCGTAGTACGCTGCATGTTCGTACCTGTCTCGGGCGCGTGCCCTACCACAGGTTTTAAAATACTTCTGCGATTTGGTCGCAAAAAGACATGATAGCAGGTATCGAACGATGTGCAGTGGAACTAGTTGTTCCACGAAATGTCACGTGTGGGACATGACCAGCTAGTTGCTGGCGCGCCAAACGCAAAAGTCGCCCTCTTGCGTTGGCAAAACATTAAAAACATTAAAGTTAAAAAACGCACATGGCTGCGTCAGATCACCGGACGTGCGGTGAATAGAAACAGACCTATGCATCGTCGTAAAAAATCGTTAGCGATGTATCGTAAAATCGGAGGCGATATGAAATACGGAAATATTAAACTGGAATTAATAAAAAATTCATTATTAATAAAACATTCAATATTGAGTTGAATAATAAGTGATCTGAGAAAATATGCAGGATATTATAATTAAAATGGCTGCTGAAATCGTAGAATGTTCTGAAGGCGATGCTGATCTGGTTCTTTGCTGTGCCGTACCAGTGAATGTACTGCTGATGCTGATTGCCAGCCGTGTCGGCTGAAGCAGACAATCACGTTTATAAAGTCTATCAGCTGTGCTGTTAAATGCGTTGTGCATAGGTTTATACGGCATACACTGTGTGCTGTGTTGTAGACAGGACCGTATTTGAGCAGCGCCTCATGACGCGTGGACGGCATCTGTGACGGTCACGCTGAAGGGTCGGCCCACATCACACATGCTGATTCGAGCCACAAAACTGTCAGCATTAATAAACCTGTCAAATCAGGTTACGCTACATAGTTCATATCAAATTGAAATCGTTTATTTGATAAAGTCATTTAAATAATGAAGCACTCAGTCTGCGACCTATTTGGCTAGCTGTGCAGGCCTGAGCGAGTATAAAAATGTCATATATGTGAACAATGCCAAACTGTAATTGGCCGTCGTTAATATCATATTCCAGCACTCTGTTGAAGTGACGTATGTCTACCTCCACCGTGTCGGTGGCAGGTTTCCATATTGCTGGTGCACACCCCAGGCCTTTGGCCAGGGTATGCGGTCGCCACTCTCCGTGGCCTATGTCCGTGACGTGCCGTGCGCGGGGTAGTTGCCGTCTAAATCAGATGAAAAATGTCTGTAATATGCTGAATCTTAGAATTGTAGACTGTAGAAAATGTTCATGCTATGTCGCATGTTGCGAGAAACGGGGGTTGCAGATTAGTTGAAAATGCGTCGCTGAAGTTTCACCTAAATGCTATGCACTAATTCACAAAGGTATATATTGATTGAAGTGAAAACTGAAGGTCTATATTTGACATAAAACGTTTTCACTTATTCACACACATGCAAAATGGTACCGTGAAAACCGTAGGTCGAAGTGGTACATAAAAAAATAATATGCCAGATACAATTATGACATGCTATGCTAAGCTAGAATAATAGTATTTTGTAAATCGACCTGGGTGAAAAAAAATAATTTCCACGCAAGTCGAAAAACACATTCAAATATTTGCAATGTTTCGCGATAGCGCAACTGTCAAATCGAATATTTCTGTATTTAGGAAAAAATTAAACTTCAGAAATAAACTATCGTGAGAAAATTTCGTTCTCAAACTGATAGACTAAATGTGACTGCGAAGAAAAACAGTTACATTTATGATTTTAGAATAATATTTAAAACGTGACTGACAGTAGTCTATGCTGATTAATGATATAGTATATCATTCCGCTGAAAAATGATGTCTGTGATAAGCATTCCACGTTTTTTTTTTTATAATGATACGTTCATCACCGAGTCATTCTCATAAACGTCCGAATCAATCGCTCGCATCGATTCATTGATTGACATATAAACCGACTGTCTTCGTTGCGGTTGTGTTTATGTCGTCTCTGGTGGGTGTGTGCGTGATGTATTGTCGGTGCTTACAGCCTGTGCGGCAGGCAGCATGTGGCTTACAGTCTGTGACGGCATGCTTGGGGCGGTATGTACATAGTATATGGTCAGCATCCCCGTCTCGCCTCACATTAGCATATTCATTACCTACTGCGTTCCCAAATAAGGCGCTAAATAGGCTAGAACTATTACAAACACCGAAGGGCGTTTCAAAGTGAACAAAAATCTCACACAATTAGTGGTACAATTTGTTTTCGAAACAACTTATTTACATTTCTTCTCCCTCAATCGTTTTGAAAAAGAAAATTTATAAACAATTTAAAAAAAAATTATTACAACCAGTCCGTGTAAAATTTTGAACACCTGAAAAATGATCTCCACCAAATCAAAATGGCGGCCTATTTTATGCTAATATGATGTGGCGACACAGGTTCACTGTCCAGATGCATGCCGGCTAGGGGGGAACACGTGGGTGCCCACGGCTGGCGATGAGCTAAGTTAGGGACACCAGGGTCCAAAATGGCGCACACCTACCAAATACATGTACAATATTCAGCATTCTCTGAAATAACATATGATAATAGTACAAAATATTGACCTACGGTCCTGGGAATATATTAAACAGACCAAATAAGACCGTTTATTGACATTCATTTAGGGAAACAATTTATTTTGGCCCTAAACCTATTAAAGGTCACCCGAGTCGAAGCGATATTTATAATTTCTATCGATTTTGCAGAAAAAATCGGAAAAAATGACGAGATTTCGTCTATGGACTTTAAAATCTAGTTACCCAATTATGATAATCAACGATAAAAATTGAGTTACCGAAAATACCCACTTCCCACTCGCCTACAGTGGCATTAATAGGATGAAGGCATTAAACAAACTCTTACAATTAACAAATGATAGACTAAGTCTATGAGAATAATTTTCTGGATTCTTCTAGAGAAACCGACAAGGTCGCCATCTTGAAAAGGCGCCAAACACGTGGGATTTCGTCCAGAATTTTAAAAATTTACGCCGTTTTCGACGTAAAGAAACGTGCTTCTCCTCTGATAACTCTTTCTGACTAATTTAAACTGGCATATAAATAATGACCTACAGTTTTCACGTACCTGATGAATAAAAATGCTATTGATTTTTTTCAAAAAATCCCTTAAAATTAATCAAAACTATCCTTGAAAACAGTGATTTTCAAATGGCGTCTAGGTGAAAACACTGTTGCGTAGACGATCAGTCGTCAGGGGTCACCAGTATGGGGTGATGGGCCTACGTCGGGGGCTCCAGTATGGGGTAAAGGGGAGCCCCTCGTGCCGAGAGTACCTGTAAGTGACCGTCGGAGCCTCTACTGTGGGGTCACAATAGCCGACGAGGGAATCTGCCCGATCTCACCATTTAAACTCAAACTTCTTTCTCCTCCGTCGAGTCGACGGTTCCAAACAAATCAGAAAACTCTTTCTCCACTTGTCATGTTTATTCATTTAACATTTGGCAACAGCAAAACACAACCTCCGCGCAAGACACGTCCTATCTGACTTAGCGAGAGCGAACTACGGCACGTCCGTAGTCGCTGAGTGTAACGCCTGAAATGCGGGGAAAATACCAAGGCCGCACACTTTGCAATTGTGTGCACCCGTCACCAAGGTACGGAAACGAGGCGGTCGTCCACAACCTCTCGCGTCCGAGAAGCCGGGAATAACCGCCACATTTTCAAAAAATATTTCAGTTTAAATATGAAATGTACTATTTTACAATTTTGAAAATGTCGATCTTAGTGCACTTTTAGTAACAGTTCACAGTGAAGGATCAAGGGCACTCAGGATTTCAGTCCTTAATTGTTAATAAAAGATTTTAGTCCCCAGTTTTTTAATTTTATATCGCTAGTCTAGCATGCTGTAAATACACTGCATATGCGCATAAATGCTGCAACAAAAATGTATTTGAAACCATATTTCTCTATTGCCGGACTAGTTGTATGCAACAGTGGGAATTTTGCTGAATCTTTGTGCTCCCGAACTAGAAATTACCTGCTCCAGATGCGTCACTGGGCAAATATCTATATCAGAGAATATACACAGCAGGGATAACGACTACGACTACGCTGCCATCCTCTGTAAATGAAAGTCTCAAGTATTAGGGCTATAAAAATTCCTTTAAGGTAATTTGTTGTTGAGGAATAGTGACTTCGTACTACAGCATCAATTACATAGGCTCAACCTGTATTACGTACGTTATCAGACTATAAATCATGAAGGCTTCAAAGTACATTTAGGCCAAAATATAGGTTTTAAATAGGTTTATTTCATAAAAATATAGGCTATTATAGGTTTATTTGACATATAGGTTTTCCAGTGGAAATAATGTACCCGCCATGTGAAAATTAATACTTTTTTACTTTTCCAAAGCCATATCTATCTATTTCACGGAGTATACCGTACAGTACAGACCTCTGAATATACAGTACAATATGTATTGCCCAAAATGCATACTTTTATACAGGTCTGTCTATCGTCATTTATGTAATCAGCTTAAGGTTATACATGTAGTATGGTCTTTTAAACAAGACTCACTGCTAGCCGTAAGGGAGCCATGCTGAACCGGAGGAGGGCTAAGTATTTGAATTGGACAAATTATTTATCGCACTCACTAAATTCTTCACACAAGCTTAGCTATTGAAGTGAATACATACATATTTACATAACTTTTTTGTCTACATACTTTGTCTACATATGTTGATCCAATATCAGACAAGGTCTAGTAAAGATTATGCCGAGCTGATAAGCTTAAATAATTATTTATTTCAAACTAATTTGGGGACTTAAATTATATTTAAAACATTTATTTCTGAAAAACAGAAACTTCTTTGACACAAATACATTCCCACAAGGAAAATATAGTTCAACATACTGTTTTTTCAAGCAAAATCAGAATATAGGTTTTTATAGGTCATATAGGCTATTTTCAGAAAAATATAGGTTACTTTTTAAATATAGGTTTTTTATAGGTTTATAGGTTTTACTTTGATGCCTGATCATGTAGAAGATAAAATTAACACAATTATTTTAAAAATAAAATGTTAAGAAAAGTGAAGGCAGATTATATTTTTATTTTGTAAATATTTAAATTCCCTGATTTTGTCAAATTCCCTAATTTTTCTTAAATTTAATCAAATTCCCTGACTGGAAAACTGGATTTTCCCATGGTCAGGGGAGAGCGTCTAAGCGGCGGGCCAAATAAAAAGGTTCTGATGTTGGCCCACACTTAAAAGCGCCATACATTCGGGAGTCCCACTTTTTCAAGTCGGAGATTAAACATAAAATTATATGCATATTTCACCCATATATCACAGAAAATAACTCGTAAGACATGACTAAATGACGTGACAAAATAAACTGTGCACTGCAAAATTATCTATCATAGCGTTACGCAAAAATAATTTTGCAAATGTTTCATTCATTTTAATGAATGAATGAATGAATAAAATCTTATATAGCGCATGTATCCAGCCGGAGGCTGTTCAGAGCGCTGAACATAAAGAGTAACTTAGTAAGGCCTGTTATCATTCGAATTCCAACTCAGTCTCCTGGGAGATATACAGCTGAGCTGCCATTGAGGCGCATCAAGCTATTTTCATTCTAAGCAAATTCGCCTTATGTGCCAAGTACTCACACACTGTGGATTTTCTGGGGTCTCGCCGGATGGAAACTGCGCCTACGTCCATTGAGGTTCTTTCACGTCCAACTCTAGGTCAGTCAGACGAGCCATCTGATTTACGTGGTTCTCTGAGCCTCACGAGTGTATACAGCACCTGGAAGTCACCAGGCGGTCACCCATCCAATTATGAGCCGGGCGCGACGTTGCTTAACTTTAGTGATAGAGCCAACCACGCTGAGCGAACGCCGTATTCCGTATACTAAATGCTGCCACTTGGTACTTTTTATGTGCTGATTATACAGAGTGTGCTCTGATCAGTTTTTTAATGGGGCAGGATGTTTACAAACAGTCAAACTTAAATGCTTAGTAACTTGGCAAACAGAGGAGTAAAATTAAAAGTTAACAAGACTACATAAGTCCAGGAGCTCCCGCTCCGAATTAGAATTTGATTTAAGCAATTTTGTGTAGGGTTATTAATGTAGTCCTAGGCTAGGTCAAAAATCAAGACGCAAGACAACTAGGTCTAAGAAGCTCAGTCTAAGAGCAAGATAAGAACTAGACAGTCTGTCAGAGATTGCAAACCTCCATTGAAATTAATGATCCTAATCAGTATCCCAGTAATGGTCTACCTATCTGGCACGGTTTACCCGATATCAGCCCAATCGAGGTAACTAACAGCTGATTTACGGTCACTTTGAATTCAATATAAACTAGTTAAAAAATATAAGGGTGCATCCTCCCCCGAGTTTTGTTTTATAGTAATGGACTAGCATCTAACAGTTTGCAAAATATTGGGCCTGTGAAAGTAAATAATGGCCGATAGGGGGGCATTTTGAATTTGATCGAGTCAGAATTTTTCAAGATGCATCCTCAGCTGAAATCTCACATTTCATTCTATGGTAATCGTCTAGCCATCCTCAGCTGAAATCTCACATTTCATTCTATGGTAATCGTCTAGCCATCTAGCACGGTTTACCAAATATCGGCCATGTGAAAGTGAATAATGGCCAATAGGCGGCCATTTTGAATTTGATCGAGTCTAAATTTTTCAAGATGCATTCTCTCCTTAAATCTCACATTTTGTTTTATAGTAATGATCTAGCCATCTAGCACGGTTTACCAAATAACGGCCATGTGAAAGTGAATAATGGCCTAAAGGCGGCCATTTTGAATTTGATCAAGTCGAAATTTTTCAAGATGCATCCTCTCCAGAAATCTCACATTTTGTTTTATAGTAATGGTCTAGCCATCTGGTACGGTTACCAAATAACGGCTATGTGAAAGTGAATAATGGCCGATAGGCGGCCATTTTGAATTTTATCGAGTCAATTTTTATCAAGATGCATCCTCTCCTGGAATCTCACATATTGTTTAATAGTAATGGTCCAGATATCTAACATGGTTTACCAAATATCAGCAATGTGAAAGTAAATAGTGGCTGATAGGCGGCAATTTTGAATTCGATTGAGTCGAAAGTTTTTTAAAGGCATCCTCTCCCGAAACGTCACATTTTGTTTTATAGTAATAATCTAGCTGTCTAGCACGGTTTACCTGATATCAGGCCTATCGAGGTAAATAATGCTGAATGTCTGCCATTTTGAATTCGTAAGGTAAAACTTTTCAGGGTGCATCCTCCCCCGAAAACTCACACTTTGTTTTATAGTATTGGTCTAGCCAGTAGCCATCTAGCACGGTTTACCAAATATCGGCCATGTGAAAATGAAAAATGGCCGAAAAAGTGGCCATTTTGAATTTAATCAAGTCAATTTTTTTCAAGATGCATCCTCATCTGAAATCTCACATTTCGTTTTATAGTAATGGTCAAGCTATCTAGCACGGTTTACCAAATATCGGACACGTGAAAGTGAATAATGGCCGAAACCTGAAACCTTACAATTTTTTTTTTATAGTAATGGTGTAGATATCTTGAGCGGTTTTCATGATATTCCGCAATATCAGGCCTGTCGAGGTGAATAATGGCCGATAGGCGGCCATTTTGAATTTTATGAACTTGAAATTTTTCAAGATGCATCCTCTCCCGAAACCTTACAATTTTTTGGATAGTAATGGTGTAGCTATCTCGAGCGGTTTTCATGATATTCTGCAATATCAGGCCTGTCGAGGTGAATAATGGCCGATAGACGGCCATTTTTGATTTTATCGACTTGAAATTTTTCAAGATGCATCCTCTCCTGAAACCTCACAATTTGTTTTATAGTAATGGTGTAGCTATCTTGAGCGGTTTTCATGATATTCCGCACAATCTTTCAGTGGGATTTACCGATGTTATAAATTAGGTCAAAGTGCTGGGTCAACTTCAACGTCCACAAACCTGAAAAGGCACAACTATAGTCAGGGGGAAAAACTGGAATATTCATCTGAACCCCTTAAAAAAACTAGTTGTTGAGATTATTGCATTTTCGAGTACTTCAGCATCCCTAGAAACATATTCCGGATGATGACATCGAATTCGCCTGGAGTATTTTTTTTAATTAGCATAATTCCAAGATGGCCGCCATTAAAATACGTTGGAACACACCTTTGTATCCACGCCACATAAAACATTATTTAATACCACTTCTTCCCATAATTTGGACCCAGGGAATAGATTTAGATGATATAATTAGTGATTTTATGAGTTTTTCAAGGTCAAAGGTCATTTTCAAGGTCACACGATACTAAAATAGGATAGATAAACCAATGCCATCATTTGTTATTATCTATATCTAGCTTGGTTATTGGAGCATATGAATGTGTTATAACTATTAGAAGTGACAAGGGGTTCAAGGCGATGGTCAAGGTTAAGTTAAATCTCTGTAAATACGACGTTGATTTTGACGATCTCAAAGGTCAAAATCGTTAATATCAAGATCCTATTAGGCCTAGATAAAATTAGAAAGCGTTCAAGTAGTGCATCGTATCTATTTTATTTCAAGAGCAGAGAATGTATTTCTGTACACACCATATTTATCTCAAGACCAATTCAGGACATCTTTAATTTCAACAACCACTATGACAAGAGCTGACAAAGTTAAAACTACCACTAACATTGTCCCGGGAATAACACAATAGGTCACACATTTCACGAGTAAAAACAAAAAGATAGTTGAGTGATTAGGAAATATATTTAATGCAACATTGAACAAAAAATGTACTTAATACTGTTATAGTGGTAAAAAGAAGATTCCACTTGATGTAACCTCTTTACTTTGTCCTATATGATTTCAACTGCCAGAATTCCAACTACAGCTCATCATCATTATCATCATCAACTTGTACTGATTCTTGCAATTTCTTTGTGAGCATGTTCATGCACACCTCATTTCCCTTGCATGCACAGAAAATAGTACAACCAGTGGTGCTACATTTACAGTGGCCTCCTTTACAACCAGATGCGCACCCACATCGCATCATCTCCAACACAGCAACTGGGGCAGACAGGGTTCCCTCTGGCACAGTCGTGGGCTTCAAGTAGGATCCGTCGTGCTCCCAACCATGCATCAGGGCATCGATATGGGGGCATTGTGCCTTCAATTGATGCCTTCCAGTGTGCAGCCTGCAGGTGAGCACGTTTGACATTTTCAGTAAATGCCTCGGTGATAGGTAGCAGGCTCCACAACTTCAAAGAAGCACCAATATGAGTCTCCTTTCTCAGCATTTTGATCCGGGCTAAATCCCTGCTCGCACATCTGCTGAAACCTTTGCCATTGCAAGCCAATATGAATGTCGTAGCTTGCTCGAATACAATAGCTTAATGTGTTTGTGTATCTCTAATACAGTAGATCCTGTCATCAACGACCCTGCCATTAACGACCTATTGTGTCTAACGACTTTTATTTCTTGCACTGAACATTTTTCTATAGTTAACGACCTGTGATCAACGACTTTTTGTCTAACGCGACTTGCGACCTCAATTATCTGGCAGAAGGTCATTATATTACTTGTGTCGAACGACCTCAACTTTTTTCGTCATACGACTTTTGGAAACATTCATAAGCAAACCACTGCATGTAGTGGTAGCCTAGCAGTTCTGAGTGCTTTGATTTTATGTGTCGGCCCCTGTAAGGGCATGAATGGCAAGCAGAGCTGGTACAATAGATGTATGTACCTTCACACTCTACATGATGTCGATTACGGCACGATCTACGTGCAAGTCATTATTGGGTGTCGACTTTGTAGCCATTCGCATCATTCCCTGTGGCATTAAACATGGGAGCAGGGTAGGGAGCCAGTTCCGTGTGTAAAACCTCTTTTTTCGTGGAATTTTGAAAATTCAATCATAGTATTATTTTTGTGATTCAAAGTCAATTTCCACCACACTGCTACATGTTGCTACTGCTACTACGTGCGGTAATCACCACCCCCCCCCCCAAGGGTGAAATTGCATAATTGCGATTTGCGATGCGTGGGGAAATGGTATCCGAACAAAAATGTGTCAACAGAAGTCATTTGTAATAATCACCTGCACTGCACCCCAAATGGGTTTGGAATAGATAAAAACAGAGTTTGACCTTGCAGTTACCTTGAGATGATCTTGATGTGACCTTGGGGTGGTACCCCAGTAAAGCGCAGGACCAACCCATGTCATCTTTCATACCCAATTCTGTATCCATATGTTGTCATGAGGGCTGAAGCTGATGTTCCACACTGCTAAATCTGAGTAATTTTGTCGATTCACTGCAACGTTGGTAAAGTGGTGTGATAAGGGGAATACCAAGAGGGTAATCACCCCCCCCCCCCCAAGGCTGAAATGGCATACAAATCCCTTGCGATGCGTGGTCGAGTGATAGCCGACCAATAATGTGTCAACATCAGTCTTTGGAAAATTCACCTTCACTCCAAATGGGTTGGGAATAGATAAAAACGCCAAAATCATGTTTTATCAGTTTGACTTTCCAGTGACCTTGATATGAACTTGAGGTGACCTTGGGGTTATACTCCGAGTAAAGCCCAACACCAGCTCATGCCACCTTTCATTACCAATTCGGTATCCATACTTATGTTGTCATGGGGGCTCAAGCTGCGGTTCCACACTGCTACATTTCAGTAATTTTGTTGATTCACTCCAGCTTTGGGAAAGGAGTGTGATAAGGGAAATACCAAGGGGGTAGTCACCCCCCAAGGCTGAAATTGCATACAAACCCCTTGTGATGCGTGGTGAAATGGTACCCGACCAATTATGTGTCAAGAACAGTGATTTGTAGTTCTCATCTGCACTCCAAATGGGTTTGGAATCGATAAAAAATCCTAAAAATCATGTTTTTTGCCAGTTTGACCTTGCAGTGACCTTGAGATGACCGTAATGTTACCTTGGAGTGGTACCCCAGTAAAGCACAACTCCAGCCTATGTCAGCTTTCTTATCTGATTCTGTATCCATCTGTTGTCATCATGGACATGGGAGCCCAGGCTGAAGTTCCACACTGCTACATTTTAGTATTTTTTCATTCATTCCTGCGTTGGGAAAGGGGTGTAATAAGAGGAATAAAAAGGGGTATTTTCCCCCATCAGGCTGAAAATTTCCCCAAAACCATTGAGATGCGTGTCTTAAGGGTACCCGAGAAAGAATGTGTGTGTGAACAGAAGTCATTTGTAATACTTTCCTGCACCACACATCAGTTTAAAATCGGTAAAAGTAAAACAAATATGTTTTTATACCAATTTGACTTTGAAATGAATTTAATCTGACGTTGATGTGACCTTGGAGTTGCATCCCGTTAAACTACACCATCATCACATGTCATTATTTGCTCTTAGTCTGGAATCCTGCTGGTGTGCTTAGAAACATCGGACAGTACAAAATACCCAGCATTTTTTCTCCCCCCACCCTCCCAGGAATTTAGCGGTTGGGGTAGGAGTGGTGCGGCGCTAAAAGGGTTAATATGAGTGCAAAACCCTGTATAACTTGACCTTGACCTGCGAAGTTCCGCCTTAAACCCCTTTTTACTTCTAATAGTTATATAACGCATTCATACGGTCCAATAACCAAGCTAGATATAGAAAATAACAAATGATGGCTTGTTTGGTCCACAGAATGGCTAATCTATCCTATTTTAGCACCGCGTGCCTTTTAAAATGACCTTGAAAAACTCAGCAAATCACTAATTATATCATCTAAATCTATTCTCTGGGTCCAAATTATGGGAAGAAGTGGTATTACATGATGTTCTATGTGGCGTGGTTACAAAGTTGTGTTCCAACCTATATTAATGGCGGCCATCTTGGATTTATTCGAATTAAAAAAAATACTCCAGGCGAATTTGATGTCATCATCCGGAATCTGTTTCTAGGGATCCTAATGTACTAAAAAATGCAATAATCTCAACAACTAGTTTTTTTAAGGGGTCCAACGAGCCTTCTCCTTGACTAACTAGGGACCTTAGAGAACATGTATGTGCAATATGACTGTCATCGGCCCAGTACTTTTCGAGATCTGCTCCGGAAACGCATCTTCCTTTGCAAGGCTGGCTATTCCTGAGATCGTAGACCGACCTTGCTGAAACAGGGTTGAATCCGCCTATTGGAGTGGGGACTTTCTAAAAATATTTTTTCTGTTTGACCCAAGTGTGAACTCTGGCATGAGTGTTGTTTTAATGTGGGGCCACTGTCTACGACACCGGCCCTACATTAAACAACACATGTCTGCTGGCCGAGTGGCTCACCCGAAACGTCTCAGACACAGACCACCACATCTCTGAGGGTTGAAATAATGGTGAGCCAACGTCGCAGACAGCAGGCCAACATTAAAAAGACATGTTTTGAAAAACTAATGAATATTCAATATCTAAATCTTTCTCCCTACCCCAATAGGTGGATGGTATGGCTAATTCAGCAAGGCTTGGCCTGACGGCCTCGCTGTGTCAAGACTTGCTGCCAGGAAGATGCGGAAACGAAGTGTGTGTCAAAACGTCCAAATAGGTCATAGTTCTGAACCAAAAGTAGGTCAAAGTTCATATACCTCAAAAGGCACAACTAGACCCCCTAGGAATGTTGTGTGTAAAATTTGAAGACAATTGGACAAGTACTTTCAGAGATATGCTCCGGAAACAAATTGTTCACAGACGGCCCAACGCCATAACATCATCATTTTCTCCTCTGCAACCTTGCGTATTGAATTCAGATTAAAAATATGTTAACCTGTCCATTATCCACCTGGAAGTAGCCCACATACCAGTAATTGTTATCCTAGCTTATTTTCTTACAAAGTTATAGGCAAAAGAAGAGGTAAAAAAACGTAGACGGAATCCATAGCTCCCTCCGTCTCACCTACGGTGACGGCGGGAGCTAAAAACACAATTTTATATTAATTACAGGGACACAATCAGCTTAAATTCGTAAAAAAATCGGTAATTTTATTTTGGCTTTTTAATATAACCGTATGATGTAAACATGCACATAGACTAGAACTGTACATTTTATTTATGCTGCTTATTTTCCAGTTAAGCGAAATTCCAGTAGGTATTTCTTATTTTGGACATGCATGTCTCTATATCTCGCTTAACTGGTATAAATGAGCAGCACAAAAATTAAAAAACTTTCGCAGTTCTAGTCTATAGACATGTTTACATCATACGGTCATATTATCATGATTATGAAGACAAAATAAAATACTGATTTTTTTAATGATTTTAGCCTGATTGTGTAGCTTTAATCTCTTAAATAAAATAAATAAAACAGCTATGCATCTTGAAATTAAATTGGAATAAATTATGATGATGTAAACATTAAAGAATGTAGATAAAAACACAAAGTTGTTTCAATATATTTTTATTATATTCATTATTTACATACTTACATTTTGTACATCACTACTAAAATAACCTAAAATTTTTAACAATAACTAGTTTGTTCACAGTTCATTCATGTCCCAAACGTTCACACTTTGGAAAAATAAATATACTCAATCACTCCACACACTTTCATCACAAGCGTTGATGTATTGGGGTTAACTATCGTTTTGTGTACTACAACAATATATTAAAGTAAAAAAACGAATTATGTTGTTACTTTGGTAAGAAATGATCGAGTCTACAGATAAATTTGCAAGCAGATTACGACACTTTGGAATTACGTTGTTATGGCATGAGAATAAAACACTTGTGTTTGCTGATGATAAGATAATTAATTAAAACTACAAGGCACTAAATGCACCGGTATTGCACAACTGTGTTTAAAATTGATTATTAACCATGATAGTGTTTGTTGCAAGTGTCCATATAGATATACATTTTTTTGTACAAACATAAAGCCATGTACATGATTCCGATAGCGGGTTTAGAATCTTCACATTGGTTTCAGTTGACATCTTTCAAAGGTTTCTTTTTCTGAAACAACAAAGAGTAATGTGTAAGATATACTTTATAATAAATTCGAGTTTGAAAAAAAGTTGTTTAAGAGGTAATGCAATTATTGTATATTTGTATTCATACAATCTTATTATTTAATTATCATTCTCAATATTTAAATATTTTAAGCAAGACAATCTGTTAATAGCTTAACTATCTTTCATGATAAGTGTCTAGCACCCTCTTTATCGTCTTCCTTCATGTTCTACAGAGTGTGCAATTAATGAAAAAAATCACAACTTGAAATGGGAGACAATGTATAACCTATGGCAACAAGGACGTTCTGATCTTTGATTCAACATAATATTATACTGGATGATTATATAAAATCACGTCTTGCTCATTTGATTGAAAAATTGTTTCAGCAATGAACCATTTTTAATACAGATGAACAAACGTTAGATGCAATATCTGGTCGTTAAAATGTCATGGATCTATGAACAAACAGTCTCAAAATCTGCACAGTCCAACGAAGGTACGATAAATATGGAACTTGTTTTAGGGTTCAACAAAAAAAACCACATACACATGAAAAAACACTGCGAGTGCTACAATAGGATTAAAAAATGGAACAAATGGGATGCTTGGAGGTAATCAGTCATGCAGGTATGAAACAAGTGTCAAATATTTGAAATACAATGGCCCTGATAATAAACTTTAGAAGCATCACCACATTGAGCCTAAACAATCAATTCTGCACAGGTCTATTCACTTTTTTTAGTGACTCATAATAGCTTTATTGCATTTTTTCCTTTACAATGCGGAAATATCTTTGTATAAATCAGTTGTAAACCATTGAGAACAAAGGATTTTTTTTAATTTGAAATCATAATAAATGTCTCAATTAGCTATTTCTGCTTTATTCGAATACCTATGTGATGGGTCTACAGCCAGTATGAATATTTCAATTTTCAGAATATTACGTTTACAGATTATGACGTATGAAGACTTCTGACGTTGAAAGGGTTAAGTCGTAGCATTTCTCAGAATCACAGATTGAAACTATCTTGAACTTCACTTATAACAAAAAGTAGCTAAAATGCAGGAACACTAGATTAACAGTTATTATGCTAGATCCATATATATACGGTTTAACCCTTTCACCACTGAAGCCCGTTTTTATGTGCTGAATGCCATAGCATTCAGCACATAAAAACGGGCTTCAGTGGCAGATTTTAAGTCAAATAATAATGTCACATAAATGGATAATATAGTTTGTGGAAGATGATCAGCTAGACAACTAAGTCAACTTAGAAGATAAAAATTTTATAAAAATAAAAATACTTTTCGTCATTTGAAGCTGGCAATTACATAATCAATTCCAGCTCCAACGGATGAAAAAATATAATTAAAACCAATCCAGCATGACAAGGGTTCACAATGGTCGTCATCAGATTTGACCGCTAAATTGTTATGCGTCATTTCCTCATTTGAACCCAGAAAGTATGCTGTGAATAAGAAATTCAAATGTATGTCATGAAAGGTATCAGTTCACATGATACTAAAGTGGAGCTTATATGATCCTACATTGTCAATGTGGTGATACATTTGGATACAAGGATAACAGCACACTTAATGCACATTTTTTTCACCTAGAAGTCAGGCTCTATAAACACATGGTGGAAGGGTACACAACAATTTAAATCACATTTTTGAATAGTTTGAGCATGAAGTGTGCCATTTTCCATGTGACTTAGTTTGCACATTCATAGGAAAGGCATAAATTGTGTGCGACTTATGAACAAACAGAGTGCTAGGATTTTGAGTGTTAATTAAATGGAACACGATGTTAGTCCAATAGGCAGTGTACCCGGCCACCGTGTCTTTACCTGATTACATCAATGTTCTGCTAAAAAAATCTCAGTGCACATAACATTAACCCATAGATCATTGATTTGGAGAGCCCTAGACTAGCTCGTTTTGCTAATTGGGCAATCTCACTTAATGAAGACAATTTTTTATTATTATTATTTATTTCTTGTCAGATTTACCAACATGTCATATTTGAGTAAAATTCATTGATTAATAAAAATAGTATAATGAAATCCCAATAATGATGTTAGGGTGAACGAAATAACCAGATTTGATAAAATAACAAGGATGCTCAGAACTGAGCATTCTTGTTATTTTATCAAATCTGGTTATTTCGTTCACCCTAACCCTTATAGCGCTGAAATATCCCTATATAAACCAAGCGACCAAAGAGGTTTTTTCAATTTGAAATCATCATAAATGTTTTAGCCAGCTCTTTCCACTTCATTTCAATACATGTGTTATAGGTCTCAAATCCAAGTGATCCAATTCAAAATGGTGGACTATCATACTTGGCAAATTGTGCCACATATATTACAAATATTAGCGTCAATGATGGTCACATGCCTTTTTAAATTTGATCTACTTGACATTTTGCAGGGCATATCCCTTCCAGAAACCACATATTTTGTTTTATATGAACAGTCTAGCTATCTGGCCAAGTTTTACTGATATTATGCATATTAAAGTCAATAATGGCCGCAAGTCTGCCATTATTGAATTGATTGAGTTGACCTTTTTCACTGAGTATCCCTCCCTGAAGCCGCACATTTTGTTTTATAGCAATGGTCTAGCTATCCGGCATGGTTCAGGTGGGCCATTTTCAATTTGATTGAGTTGAAATTTTGCAGGCCATACCCCACCCTGAAACCACACATGATGCTTTATAGCAATGCCCTACCTATCAGTCAAACTGCCAGCAATATTGACAAAAAAGCAAAGATGCAGGACAAAAAGTAAGTCATACCTCCCAAAAGACACATCTACACCCACTAAGGGATGTGTGTAAAATATAAAGATCCCCTCCCCCCCTCCACCCCCCACCCCCATTGGTTTCCAAGATCTGCTCCTAAAATGGAAATGCGGACAGACGGATATCCGAGGTGATGCCTTTCTAAAAATGGCTGCAAGACAATGCTAGAAAAACATGATGAATAGACAGATGACACTAACATTTTATGAACTAATACATAATCCCATTGTATACACAAATACAAAATAACCCTTTTAAATGCATTATGCTCGGTGTATGCATATCTGAAATTGGTACCCCATGGTAGTTAGATATTTTTGCCAAATTTCAAGAGTGTTAATCTTAATATCTTAAGCCATTTTAGGTTGAAAAAATTTTTTTTTAGGTCATACAGTATCATTAAAAATCTGAAAAAAATCCGGAAATCCGGGAATTTACTGAAAACTGGCATCTCTGTAAAATGACCATGCGAGCAGATGATCTCTCAAACAATTTTTTTCTGATTTCTTTGATTTGTTCATAAAAAATTCTGAATCAGGCACCCGTTTGTCACTTTAGGAATAAGCATTGTAGGCCTACAATACATTTATTGACAACAATAACCTTGATATTTATTTTGCTTGTTGCCTCTTTAACATTTCACCCCCCCCCCCCCAATTTTTTTTTTTTTATAAAATACCTGCAGCGGAATATAACACTTAATTTTATTTAAAAAGTACTACAAAAAAAATCTGTTATAACCTAATATTTTCAATTTATTCAGATATCCATTATGTTCATATTTAACAAGGCAAACAAGGAATAGATAGCACAATTATATAGTGACTATGATCTAAATCAACTTTTACATTAATAAGATACTTCAGAAATATCAGAATAATTATCAGATTGTGAATAATAAATACATTCTTCACTAAAAACCTTATTTTATACAGTACTATACTTAAAACTAACCAATAAGTTAACAATTAAAATATTTTTATAGCAAAAGACAGTCCACTTTCTGGATAGATAACAACACTTATGATGTATATCCCAATCTTAAACAAATTAGACTAGATAATAATAACTGTTAACAGCATGATCAAACAAAATCTAAAATAATACTGTCACTATAATTCTGACAGATTTAGATCTATTAGCGATTACATGGTCTCCGCAGTGTCTTTGTATAATATAAAAAATACTTTCCCTTTAGAGTTAGAAGGTGCTAAACTGTCACTTTGTAAAGTGACAGTTTAGCACCTTAGAACTTCAAGGGCACAAAATACAATCATTTGATCACACTAAGATAATCTTATCAATAATTTAGATTACAACTTAAGATTGTCATACATGCTGTGGATACACTATTTACACACACTGTGTAGAGCTCAGCTGCTCTGTCCCTCTTCACTTTTAGGCTCCTGAGATTCTAGTCTCAGCACAGGCACGTCTATAGTTTTGTCATTGTCTTTTACAGTGAACATTTTATTCAAATGTTTAGATAATATAGGACTAGCAGTTAATGCGGCGAGATCAGTTGAATGGTGACGTTTTTTGTTTTCTTTGCTAATGTTCTGCACATTTTTCATTTTTCGCTTTTTCTTAGTTGAGGATAGTTTAATAAGGTAGTTAGCTGTCTGTCGTATGCTATCTGTCTTTGTCAAACGAGTCCTTTTACTCTTTGGGGTTTTGAGTGGGGTGGAAGTTACTGAACAATCCAAATTACAATTAAGGAGGTAATTGTTGGAGTCACCCCCCTGGCTTGACTTAGAAGCAGATGCACACGTTATGGGGCTTGTTGTAGCATGGGGCTGCAGTGCAATCACATTACTATCACCCTGAAATTCATTTTCACCCTTCCTTTCACTTTCCAGTCTATTTTTCTTGGCAGATGGAAACTTAAGTAAGTGGTTTGCTGCGAGTCTATTTCTTTTTAACTTCTGTTTCAGTGGTGTATACGAGTCTGCTGATACTATGAGGTTATCAGGCAGTGGAGTTTGAGGTGGCTTGTCAGACGTAATGTCACAGTTTGACTGAGAAGGGGACCCACAAGCTGTGGCGCTACCATTTTCTTTTTTAGCTTTTCTCTTGCAAATAGGGGAGGGATGAACTCTCCCCCTCTCGAACAAATTTATTAAATTACTAACTTTGCTAACCTGAGTATCAGATTTTTTCCCCAGCAATCTGCTGAAGCGCTTCTTAGGTGAAAATCCCACACTAAATGACACACTTTCTCTCCGTAGATTCTGAAAAAAAAGACATTGTGCAATTTTCATCAATTTCACCCACATACATGTACCAAGATTATAACCTTAGTGAGATTTCCCTTTAGAAAGGCTTTATTATAGTCCTGATTATGCTCAAATAGTTTATGTGAGGGTCTCTCATATCTAGGATTTATAAGAGCCATGACGCTACCTATCATTGGGGGCATGCTAGCCAAGTAACCGGTTAGGCATTTTCTGTAACCTCCCCCCCCCATAAACCTTGACGTAGTGATATACACACCATTATCAGGCTTTGGTGTGACCTTGCGTCACCAATGAATGAGGATCATCAAGGTGATTTTTTTCTCAGACTTGATCAGGCTTGGTTTGGGTTGAATGTGGCATCACAATAGTTCAAAAGGGCATGGCCTTTCTGAATATTGGAAGAGCAGCACAATGCTCACTAAGCAGGGATGTGATTGATTGTTTGGCAAAAAACCTGAGGAAATTTGTGTGTTTTGGGGCTTCTGAGAGCACATGAGAAGATTTTCAGAGAAATAATTTAGCTCTTCATAGCACACTGTTTAACTTTCAAAATTTTTTATTACGACATTCTCAAAATAAAAAAAAGCAAAATTGACAGAAGCAGTTTATTAAACAAGTTTAAAATTAACTATAACTCAGCTTCTAGCTAATATTTTTTAGCATTGGCTTGTTTTCTTTGGGCTGCAACTTCTGTCAGCTTTTTAGCAAGAAAAGCTTTCCGTTGCTTGGCAGATCTCGCCAGCCAATGAGCGTGTGGTATCGTATCCTGCTGCAGTTTGTTGACAAAATAATATAAGCACGTGGCGATTTCAAGTAGCAGTTTCCTATGACGGAATCAGTCATGTTAGTCTGAGATGTTCCACCACCAACCATGCACCCCCTAAACCCCCCAATTTTTTTCTTAACGGATTTACATGATTCACAGATATGACATTTTTCACAATATAAAACCGGAATTCCGGAAAAAAACGGAACAATCACATCCCTGACTAAGGGCGACATGGCGCTCAAGTAGGGCAGCACAGCGCAGCGCCATGTTAGAAATGAAGAATACAGTAGAATCTGCTATTACCAGCTACTTTATTGAGCAGTCACTTTCCTTCAGGTCACTTGGTTATTCCACAAATTATCATTTCATATACAAATGAATCATCATAAGAAATGAATATTTTTCAGTCAATTATAATTAACTACTTGTCGAGGCCAAGTTTCTGTGTCTGTCCGAAACATGGCAATACACACGCAGTAGATCATCACTAGGGTCTATGCCAGGGGCCGCGCTGACCACTCGCCAATGCCGATTAAACATACTTTTTGGCGATCAATACTTCTGAATGGCGAATAATTTGGCGTGTAAAATATCTCCATACATTTTGTCACATGACTGACAATTAGTCAGTCATCACTGGGCCACAGTCAGCAGCGGCGGTAATCAGTTGCTGCACAAAAATACAAACAACAAAATAGACTGCATCAACTGTGCATATAAAGCACGTGCTCCAAGACGCCGCGCAGTGGATTTCGTTAAAGCGTGCATGTAGGCCTATACATAAGCAGATGATAAGCCCACAACCACTTGATAACAGATTGGGCTGACAGCATGCTGAAACAACAGATCAACACCACTCTGTCGCCAAACCACTACAACTTATTGAGCACTGTTGCCTGATAACTGTTCTGTATGCTGTTGCCTAAGAGAAGCTGCAATACTGTTTCATGCGAGTCCAGTCAAGCTTCATATCAGTTTCCAGTAACTACCCCAATACAAGGGAAGGTCGCATAACGGGATGAGACGATGTACGCTTATTGATGTTGCCATTACATTTTTACCTATCAGTAGGGTTGTGTACATCATGTAAGGGGTAATAATTACCTACTATTTGATTAGTAAGTTCTCAACCCAGTCAGAATACATGTACAAGGTAATGCGATGATGGCAGACAGCATAATATATTATATGGGCTACAGTACTACTACAACTACTAGACCTTAGTCAATAATTTTCAAGAAAAATTGCACACCCCTATCCATAGTAGGCTATTTGAAATAAATAGCAGTAATCCAGCAGTAAATAGGAGTGATAGCGACCAAACAAGCGCAGAATAAGTGAGTTTTTACATCCATACTAGAGCAAAGACACATTGTAAATATTAACAGAAACATCAGCGAGACTAAAGACAGTGAAACGAAACACGGATGCACAGATAAAAAGTGGTAAAATAACTACCTTAGATTCGTCATTTTCAATTTGTTTGCGGCGTGGTGTTCTTCTGAACGCTGATTTCCGAAATCCTTTTTTTAATTTCTCAGCGCTTTGAGGGGTTTTTGGCTTGGGAAGAGTCGCTGCTCTGAAGGGAGCCCTCCGTAAAGGGCTGCTTTCTTCATCAAGCTTGAATGGGATGGATACACCGCCAGGCATTGGCATCTGAAAAAACAATTTAACACCACATGATGTGGAAATACTGCTGTCATCGAGTGTGTGTCAAGGAAGACCCTTGGCCCCGCTGATTACCACAAACTATTTTACATCAATTTTTGTGACATTTAAATTGTGAATCTTGCTGTAATATATACAGGATTCAGCAGGACAAGGGTTAATATTGGACATCACATAGGGGCAAAGCCTTGAGTTTGAAGGGATATATCCATGTATACTTCAACCCTTCTCCTCCCAGGCATGTCATACAGTACTACTACAAGCAAAGTTTAACCACACACACCATTAACTGTTGTGCTGCTGAAAGCGTATATATATGTGCTTAAGCATGGTTTAGATGAATGGGAATATCACATTGAGAAAACAGTTTTAGGTAGATGCTCAGTTAATCCAATAATTCTATTTTAGAGATGTCTATATTTCATAAAAATACATATTTTTCATTATTTGAAGATGGAAATTGCAATTCCAGTTTTAATTGAATGAAAAATAGATGAAACAATTCAGCAGCACAAGGGTTAATCAAATAATTCAACTCAGAAGTGTATTTTCCCAATGATTTTTTGTTTGTCATATGATGCACCACGCGGTACCCTGGGGTACCAAATAGAAATCCGCCATTTTGTTTAATTATTCAATTTATTTTTCAGGGCTGTACACTGGGTAGCAAAAAGTGTAAAATAATTTTAAAGAGGGCAAAAATAGATGTGAAACATTCTTATTTTACAAAATATTCTTGTTTTGGGGGCATTTTCGTCTCTAAGGACTATTGGTAAAACATCTTTCAATGTCGGAACCTGTTGCAACACAAATTGCCGCCGCATTCACCAGGTGGCGCTGCAAATCATGCGGTACCCCGGTGTACCGCGTGTTGCATCATGTGATTAGTTAACAATTCCAACTTCAAGTGATTAAGTAATACTCGCTGACACATCAGCAGGAAAAAAGTTAAAACTCTTAAAGTGCTAATCACGTATAGCAGTTTTCATCTTTTTATTTTACCTTCAAACTGAAAAAATTGAAAGAGAAAATGGCATTGTATTTTTTGGATTGATATATGTTTCCATTCATATTGCACACATATCTAGGTATTTTTTACCCACGAGAAGTTGTGGGTCGCGGTAGCGGAACACAACTTCACGTGGGTAAAAAATTGAATTTCATAACCTAGCGCCTTAAAGATTATGTCATATCTGAATGTACAGTTATGTAGTATATATAAAAGTCAAGTTGTGCTCTGTAACACTGACATTTCCTACAAAGAATCTTTCTAATTTCAAAAATGTATCATAATTGAGTGGAAAAGTAGATGTTGTTGCGTCAGACCTTGACATTGTTCTATGTAATACCTGGCATGCACAAGTGATGACATGTCAGATAATGATTGAAAAAAGAAGAAATATAAGAGTGGGTGTTCTGAGTCTCCATGCAAGTGAGTGAATAATACAAATAAGAATATGTAGGAGTGATAAAATCTAAACTTCTGATTGAGAGACAGCTTCTATAGATATGAGGCAATTCATTTTTATCAGTTTTATATCAGGTACAGAAATACACAATGTTTTTTTTAAATGATAGGTAAAAAGGGCACTATGGATCCAGTATCATCATTTTTCAAATGCCTATTTTTGTTGGAAATTACTTGGCTACATAATGTTAAATATTACGTCACCAAATTCAAAAGATGTATAATCATCGCCAACACAATGCCCGCTGACTATTTCAAGAAAAAAAATTCACCCTATGATAATGGTTGTCTATGATACAAAAAACTACCTGTTGTTATTATATTAATTATTAACATGGCAAATATGAAAACCTTCAATAATTAAAAGTTGATTGCCAATGCAGTGACGATGTCATGAGGATATATAAATATTTTGGAAGTCTGGTCGTGACTATCTTTGGTAGACAAATCAGTGGATTTTAAAAATACATTTTGAAATTGAATAATCAGTCAGAGAAGAATTTGAAAAAGTTTAGATGATTGGCTAAATATTGAAGAATAATAAAACAACAAGCCATGTGATTTTGTAAAATAAACGTTTTCTGTCTGTCTGTCTAGTAATATAATTAGGAATGACCACACAGTAGGCTGGAAGACGATGGCAAACTACACAAGTTTTTGCAACATTTAGCAAATAATAAAATGTGCAAACAAAAATAGGATCCTGCAATCTAAGTACTTGATCCGCCACCATATGAAAAAAAAAAACATCAACAGTAAAGATTGAAAAAAAGGCCACATAGACATCTTCTTACTTACTCTTCTTATACTATCTGGGGTGAATCCATCATCTGTTTCTTGCTTTTGGTCAGAATCATAACGTCTGAGGAGTTTGACTCCTGGTGTACCTAGATGTATACTCTGGAGACAGAGTGAAAAACCCAATGTAATGTCTTACATGTTTGTTGGCCGTGATAAAAAATAGAGATAACAATTCTGAACACATTGGAAGGGTAGAATTATGAAAGCTGTTAGCATACACAAAATGGTGATGTGCAGAAATTTTGTTCTTTGTTTATTGCCATAGAGGCAACATGGATATAAGGTCATAAAAGGCTCAAACCCAGATTCCCTCGTTTGACAGCTCATTAGTGTTGTTTTACAGCAAAAAACAAAACATGAGTCGATTTAATGTTTAACCACTGTCTGCTGCATTGACCCAAAATTATATCAGTATTACATCTGAACACGTTGTGCTCCATGGAATGACCAGATCACAGCAAAAAGAGAAAGCCATAAAAGACGCCACAAGGACCTTACAAAATAATATAGAAATTAATTCTCTTAGCAGCCAGACATTTGATCACATTTTCTTTTGAAATAATTTAATTTTTTTAAATTTAAAATAGTCATAAATGTCTTCTCAATCATTTGAATACCTATGTTATGTATCTACCGTCGCTATAAATGTTTTACTTTTACAGTCTGGGATCGACTTTAGATTCTGATGTCTAGTCATTCCCCGGACTGAAAGGGTTAATGTAGAAACAAACATTACTCCAGCATTGGGTTACCACCTCATGTTAGCTGTGATATTAGTGGTGACCACCTAGTCACATCCTACAAGTCAGACTCACCCTGCGTTTGCTGAGGGTCTCGGCATCATCCATGCTTTCACTGTCTGTTGGTGACGCTGACAGCAGCGTGGAGACATCCTGGTGGCGCTTAGTTCCGCGCCGGGATGCGAGCATAGTGGGCACTGTAGCTCCCTCTCTCAGCTGGTCATCTGATAACTCTGATGGTGGCTGCACCTGTGTCTCCACTGGATATGCAGACCTCATGTGTGGCAGGCATAACGTGTTTCTCCGCTGTAACTCATCCAGGCGCCCAAACTCCAGAGCTTCTGGCTCGTCTTCCGCCGACAAAAAGCTACCAAATCCGCCTGCAAATACAGAAACAAATATTTGTATATAGTGGTATATAGTAGAATTAGTTTTTCTATATTATCACCCACCTGTTAAATTATAATTATGGGTACTTTTCAATTAATTTTAGAATTGAAACAAGAAATTTAAATAAAATCCACTTTTTTCAATTTGTTTTAGAAATGTAAATGCTTACCAGTCCTGAGAATGGGAAGACATTACTATGAGTGTCTATCGCAGAAGTTAGAGAACCAAAAATCAATATGTAATGCTAATACATGTAATACATCTCAGATTTCAATGCACATGATATGTAAATTAACTTACGAGGAACGTGAGATGACTTTGAAGGCTCAAAAACTGATCTGGACAGCAGACTCGCTCTTGATCTTGTTACAGGACCTGGACTGGTAAGGTCATCCCTGCAATCAAACACATATTTACACTTAGTATATGATTACAAGGCATAGGACAACGTAGACTTCAGGTCGTCAATATTAGATATCTATCTGTCATTGTACTACTAAATCTGTGTTATATGGCTCCACGGGAATATTTAGACCGAATAAAATGTCACATAGTTTGATAAAATCAGGACAAGGGTTAACCGTTTGGGCCTTAACAATGCACGATTTTACATCCCTGAAAACAGACTTAATTTCCCTACAGCACAGGGTTTTAGAATGAAAATTTTCATGACACTGCTTTACCAATACATGGCAATTTTGTTTAATTTTTCACCCACTTTAACTCATCTTCATCCACTACAAGTCGACAATTACGACAGCAATTTGCGAATGAAGATGACAATGGCAAATTCAGGCTTGGGTTAAAGAAATCGAAAGGCTGTAAGATTCTTTTCACACAGTTATCCACATTCCCCAAGGTTTACCTTGTCTCTCATAAGATTTACACTTATCTACGGAAAAAGCTTTTTAAAATTGCCAAGACAGAATTCATCCAGGATGAACAACAGTAAAATGCTTTGTTGTAGATGCATAATTAATTGAATGATTAAATTTGGGATGTGACTAGTTTATAATATATATATATATATGTAAAATTATTTAATGTCATTTCAAGCTGGAAATGAATTAGCAATTCCAGTTTTTATTAAATTAAGAATAGAAACAAAAATTCAGCAGACTATTAAGGGTTAAAACAACACAGTTTTTGACAGTGCTTATTTATTACCGATACAAGACATCCGAGTCTTGTCCATATATATGCTTTTAAGAAGTTTTAAGTAAGGAAAAAATAGTTTAATAATTCAATTTAGGAGGTGTGCTTATCACAAAAATATATATGGTTAACAGATTCGACACTAGTCTTGTTAGAATCAATTTTTTTTTAAATATCAAAATAATTTTTTATTTAATTATAGCATATAGTTTGACTATTAATTAATTAATAATTTAACGATTTTCATGCCAGTGGGTCATGGGAGGGGATCCAATTTTACTTTTTGAAAGTCTTAGAAGGCCATATCAGGAATCCAAAAGTTGAGAGAATCATTAATTCTTTGAATATCTGGAAAACGACATCTAATATAAATACAAATTATGCATTTCTCCGAAATATGTGTCACTAAGAAATACATTTTTTACTCTGTTGCTCACTCTCATTTTTCAGTCTTAGAAGGGCATTTTCAGGCCATATCAGGAATCCAAAAGTTGAGAAACTTATGAATTCTTTGAATATCTGGCAAACTTCATCTAATATATATACAAATTATGCAGCTCTTCGAAATATGGGTTTATTGTTACTAAGAAATACATTTTTACTGTGTTGTTCACTCCTATTTTTCGGTTTAAAAATCTTTTGACAAAATTTGGTGTGGCTTAAGTGAAAATACGGTTCTTATTTCAAGCTTCAAATAACAGTTTACCAGGACGAGGGTCAACAAAAAAGTTCACCGTATTTTAAAGAGCATATACACATTAACTACAGTTAATCACACCAAACACAGGCATCCCTTAGCTAGGGCAGTTACCTGTTTTGTAGTCTCCATGGATTATTCTTGTTTAAGACAGAACAGTTTATTTTAAATTGATACTCGACCTATCATGCAGCAGCAGTGGACAGTGTGGAATGCAGGAGATAGCCCGCAGCATAAGCTTAACTCTTTAAGCCCTCACGATGCAATAAAGCATCATTTTACACCATTGAAAACATACTTGGTTTTCTCACAACTAAGGGTTTCAGAAGATAACTTTCCATAAAACTGTTCTACGATTACATAGTGATTTTCTTTAATTTATCACCTACTTCTAGTCATCTTTATCCACAACAAGCCGAGAATTGCTACAGCAATTCGCGGCTTGTAGTGGATAAAGATGTAAAACAATGTAAAGTCAGGCTTGAAAGGGTAAATTAGTTACAGCCAGGGTTCAAACTTTATTTGACAATTTTAATAATGAATAAATACCAAGCAAAAAAACACAAAAGAGCTGAAAAATCAAACTTACACATGGAAGGATGAAACAGAAGATACTCTGCGATCAGAGGTCATCTCCTTATTCAGGTCCAGTCGATTTAGAACAGATGGTAAGCTCGGGCTCCTTGGCATTGGTCCAGTTAGATCACTTACACTGAGTGCTGTTTTCTTGTCTGTAAAAGAATGAATGGGTTTTAAACCACTTTTGTAAACATAGAGGCTAAACTAGGCCAGGTGAACATCCTGAGGATGGCGAGATGAAGCAGATGACACTGCCCTCCAGACACAGGATTCAAAATTACAGCCCTGGAGGTCTGAGGTCTAGTATGCTACCATGCGTTCATGGCTGTTCACAACAATACTAAATATTTACAAGTGAGTGGGAAAGGAAAAATTTCTTGCTTCGAACCCAGATATGATATGATAAAAAGAAGGCTAAAAAGATAATTTGAAGATTATTCTGTTGGACCCTTTACCTACACATTTATTCACTGCTGTCAGCTTACCCACACGTTCACCTTATGGTGGCTTTAGAGTAAAATTAGTACTAATTGTTAATGTAATTTTTGTATGCACATATACTTCACTATCAGGTATTAAAAGATACATTTGTAATATATAAAGAGCTAAATGACCTGGTCTAGATTCCTGACGGAGCTTACGAGATGCATGGTCGAGTTGAACTTGTAATTTTCCGAGTTCAAGATCTGAAAACAAATAGAATAAAATCTCACTGATCACCAAATTCAACACAACTAATATCCGCAAAACATTTCAGTTTCTTTACAATTTTAGAGCACACAATTGTCAAAAAAAATATAATCAGAGGAACCTCTATAAAATGGATTGATACATAATTATGAAAAAGTACAAATGAGATAGGCTTTAAGTGCAATAAAAAATGCATTACTAGTTTATTTTAAAAGAGCAAGTTGATTACCTTTCTTGTGAATATCAGCTTCTTGCTGTTTGAGCTGTTGATGCAAAGCTGATATCTCAACATCAAATTCTTGTGCTCTGCGCTGCTCGACCACCAGCAGATCTGAATTTTTGGATAATTTTTCTTCCAAGGCTGCTCTTTGTTCACAGGCGGCGTCATAACCTTCCTGCTGCTTTGTCATCAGCTCCTTCAGCTCACGATTCTCTTTCTGCGCTTGGACCATATGATCCTTCAGCTACCAAACAAACAAAAAGCACAGCATCAAATGCAGGGGTTCAGACATTTGACATCAATTCAAACAACAAAAGCAATATCAATTTGAGTAGAGAATGATTTCACTGTGATACTAGATAATGATACATATCACGGGGATATTTTCCAATGTGGATCATATGGCAAAATTCAAGGAGTTTCAAGTATTGTTGCTAAATATCCTATATTTTAACCCCTTGTCCTGCCACGCCTGAATATATACGGTTTTAAAGCTGCATAACTGTTTTGTTTATTTTATTCAAACGATTAATCCATGGAGAATGGTGTTTTTTTTTATTTTACTGCTCCGGTTACTAGGTTATTAAAGATTTAAGTTTGTTGTTTTTTAATATTGTTGCCCCACTAAAACAAACCTGATCACAGCGGAGTAAGACATACTGTCTATATAATCAGGACATTAAAAGTACCAAGTGGCAGGTAACGGTCATCATAGAAAAAAGAGAGGAAGACTTTTAAAATTATTAATATTTTCAAGTGATCATAGATACATTTCACAGTACAACGTGTATTGTCCCATATCAGTTAGACATATCTAGAAGTTATTAATCTGTGTGATATGGATGATATCTGCATGTAATGTCATGTTTAATATTGGTACCGGTATGGAGAAGGTCACTCACATGAAAAATAGAACTCTATTTCAGTATAGTGCTTTTAGGTGTGGGCCAGCATCCTAGCCTTTGGCCCGCCATTAAGACGCTCTCCCCAGACCGTGGGAAATTGTACTGGGAATTAACATCAAATTCAGTGATTTAAATCATTGTTTTCGCTCTTCAGATTTTCGTGATTTTCTTGAAAAACATTTGCATTTTTTTATTAATAGACATTTCAAAATATAGTCAAAATGCTACTAGACAATATCAGAGTTTATTTTATTTTATCGTAAATCATCACATACAGTGATATACATCGCGCTTTGCGGTAAAATAAAATATTATTTAAAAACATCAGACTTTACTGTAACCGATTTGACCCAGTATCCGAAATCTAGATCTGCGGCTGGTTACGGGGCTTTGTATCTCAGCTAACATGAAGCATTGATCCAATGGCTAGATAATGCCGGCCCATCGATTGCGGTACTGGCCCAACATTATGCCGATTCAGTTCAACGTATGTGTTTGCAATTAAGGGGGTGGTCTCGTGCTGGCCAATGTAACATTCTATTGGCCCATAACCTTACCGTTATTACATGAATATTGTACAAACACCGAATCACTACTTAATAATACTTGATGGTGTACCGCATGGTGAACTAATTCCGCTACATTTACCCAGTTTTAGTGCATTTATAAGGCCTTTAAAACAATAGCAATGATTGTTTTGTACGTTTTAGGTTATTTTAATCGAAATAAACAAAACAGTTATGCAGCTTTAAGCAGCCCAACCCACTAGACATTTGTATAACCTTTACACAACGACGGCCCAAAGTATTAGACGTTGGTACAACATTGTATGAATGTTATACAAATGCTTGTTTTTATTACATGAGAAGCTACAGGCAAATATCTTCTACCAAACAAAACACAGTCTGGCAGTGTTGGCTAAATGTTGAGCCAGTGTTGCAGGTGATGAGCCATTGTAAAGCCAATGTTAGCTCATTGTGTTGTGTTTTACTGGTAGTAAAAGCTAGTATACATTAACATTTTTTTTTTCATTAGCACATCAAGTACATGTACAACCTTTCAAATTACAATTAAATAATTTGGCGGCTAAAGGGTTTAACATTAGTGCTAGTTGTGTCAACAGCTGTTTTCAGTGTTTTTATTTGCCCTTCAAAAAATGAATACCCGGTAGGTGAAGAGAAATGACCATTAAATTTGCAATATTAACCCTTAAAGCACTGAATTTTTTCATGAAAACCTTGGAGACCAAATTGTGCTTTTCAATTTGAAATCATAACTGTCTTAGTTAGCTCTTTCTGATTCATTTGAATACCTATGTTATGGGTCTACGGCCATTATAGATATTTTCACTCTTACAATGCCGGGACCCACTTTAGTCGTCAGAATCTGACGTCTACAGACGTCAGATTCTGACGACTAAAGACGGTTCCGGCGCTGTAAGGGTTAACATGTAGTTTGCTTCAAATTCTACAAATATAAGCAAATTTTACCCACTTGGCAGCGAGACATAACTCAAATAGGTAAAGATCAAGGGTTAAATTAGACTCAAATTTACCTTAGCAGAGTGAGTTTTCCACTTCTGGAGCTGCTGCTCGCTGTGCTCATTCATCTCTTTGGTCAGCCCCTCAATATGATCAGTTGCCCTCTTATGCATTCTCGTCACCTTGTCGTTCAAGGAAACATTCTGAATTAAAAAACAAGATTTCTTAACATTATTTTGAATTCATGATAATTTTTCATATTCAAATTAAACAAAGCATAAAAATGTTACAATATTTAGTAATTTTCAAAATATAAAGCATTTTTATACAGAAAAACCTTATAGCCTAATGAGGAAATTTATCATACAATTTGTCATCAAGGAGTTTTAGGGTGTGCAATGATATCTACATCAGAACTAGCTGTGTGCAGCTAAACTCAAAATAATAAACAAGCAATAAAATTATCAGTACAGAAATAATTTGTATCATTCGGTAAGGGCATATCATTAGGTAGGCATATAGTAAGGGTATTGATATATTCTAACCTCAATATTTTACAACACTTTTCATACCTCGTTCTCAGCCTTCACTAATTTATCTTCCTCTTCTTTTAACGAAGCCTGGGTTGACGTGAGCTCTTCCTTCAGTCGTTCACATGCTTGGTTCTCTAGATATAAATCTTCTTTCAGGGCTTTACATTGTTCTTTCATAGAAGATATATCCTGCTCATAATTAGCTATCTGCTGGTGTTGCTTCTCAATTTGCTCTGATAACTCTTTTTTGGCTTCTTCGCTTGCCAGAAGCTTTTGCTGTATTGCTGAGAGTTCAATTTGTTTGCCAGCTATATCTTGCTGAGAAATTTCTCGATTGTGTGATAGTTCCTCCTGCAAAAAAGCAAACTACTGTACTGGCAAACTGTTCTAAATTACTTAATATATTATGTATTCTTTTGAGAAAAAAGTTACGATATTGCTGACTCATCACAAAAAATCTGAATATTTCCAGCTGCACTGAACATTTCCAGTTTGCCCCTTTCAAAAATGAATTTACCATCGTCATCTTTATCCACTACAAGCCGTGAATTGCTGTCGCAATTCTCGACTTGTAGTGGATGAAGATGACTTATGTGGTTTAAAAATTTAAGAAAATCGACACGTATTGATAAACCAGTTTCATGGGAATTTTGTTTCAAAAACCCTTAGTTGCAGGAAAATTAAGTATGTTTTCAGGGATGTATAATGATGCGTTAATGCATCGTGGAGAAAAATGCAAGGGTTCGCAGGATTTTATCATCCCTGGTATTCACTCAATTAAATATAGCGAGGGCATTCTATTATACTGCCAACCACTTTCCAAAACAACGAACAGGTACCAGACAAACAGCCTTGTCGCAAAAATTCATTCCATAAATTTTCAATATCAAAAAATTATGATGTTCAGACTTTTTATTTGTTTATAGATGAAGTCTAGTTTGGAATAGGGACAGCAATGTATATTCCAATACACATATCGTCGCTAGAAGGGCTTAACGGCCACTTTAAAAAGTGACAGTTTAGCACCTCCAAGCGGATGATAAGTAACCAGGGAAAATTCCTTCAAGCTTTGACTCGAAAGTACATTTTTATAATTGATGTGTAAATATACCGCTTTAAAATTTGATTAGGTGATGGCATAATTATATAGCTTTCTGCGACGCGATACAGCACAAAACTTTCCCTGATACCATTGGGAAATAAAGAACACCAACCTTTAATTTTTCAACTTGGATGGTGTCATTGCCATGCTTGGTTTTGAGATCAGCAAATTCATTTTCTTGTATATATAGATAGCCCTGCAGACTTTGCACATCTGCCTGAGCTTGTTCTCTCAGTTTGTCGGCCTCTTGCCTCGCCTTCTCTACCTCCTGTAAGCGCTGGGACATAACCTGGAGCTCTGCATCAGAAGCATCCCACTGCATACGTACTGTAGACAGTTCACAGTGTAGATTCTCCTCGTCACGATCGTGTGATTCTTTCAGCCTCTGGTGGCGGGCGGTGGCATCGTCTAGTTTTTGCTGCAGCTGTACCACAGAATCTTCATGCTGCGCTCTCATACAGCTGATTCTGTCCTCTAGCTGCTGCATTGTGTTATTCTTCTCCCTTCGTTCTTGATCGGATAAAGCCAGCTGCTCCAACAGTGATTGAATACGTCTCTGCAGGTGCTGGCTAGAGTCTGACTGATTACTCAGCTCAGTAATCTGTCTCTCCAGCTCTGTAATGTTATCCTGAGCAGCGTCGAGATCAGCCTCCAACTCCTGCTCTCTCTGCCCCGACTCGCGCTCCAAAATGGATGTACCATTCTGTAAAACATAGAGGATCATGATAAATATCATTTATAACCTCATTCATTTAAAAGTCAACAAATTATTATTGCAAGTAAAATACTAGGTCGAATAATTTTTAAAAATAACCCTGGGGAATTGGAGGACCGGTGGCTGCTCATAGGAGGTTCATTTGTATAGGAAATTTTTGCATTAGGAGGTTGGTTGACCACTCAAGTAGCTGCACAGAGCAATCATTTTTGGCATAATAAATTTTATAATTTATATTGTTATCAGTTCTTTATGCATGGAAGTGAAGTATTCAGAGAAGTGTGTATTCTGACTATCCGAGTATCAGTAAATCCCCACTTGTTTAAAGGGAGACGTACATGTGCTTGCCTGACATCATCTTCAAGTTTGGCTATCCTATTCTGTGCTGCTTTCAATTCTTCTGCCTGCTTCTGTGAAAATAATGACAAGTCCAATAAAAACTAGATCTATATAGTGGCTGTTTTCAAGAAGAAATCATTAAAAGCATCTTCGCAATCAAATTCTCAGTCAGATTTTGCTTTGTCCCTGCATTGAAAAATTGCCCCGAAAAATAACTTAAGGTAAAACAAAGCCTAATATTCAACAAAAGTTATCTTTAATTATGTTATGTATGATGTTTTACCTCAGCTTCTTTACGAGATGTCAATAGTTTATTTTCAAGTGTTGTACATCTCTCTTTTGATTCATCAGTTGATTGCAGATGTTCTTGTAGGAGACGTAGGTGTTGTTTCATCCCATCAAGTTCTTCCTTGAAAAATACAAAATATATTGCATATTGTGTAAGTGCTGCAATAATGTTTGTAATATCTATTTGTAATTCAAACTACACAGAGGATTTAAGTGATTAACCCCTTCACTTCCAGGCCGAAGTTCATGTGAGGATCCATTTAACTTCTAGAATTGCAGGCTCAATTTACAGCTATTTGAGGAGAATAAACACCTTTGGAATTAATTATTTCATTTACCGAGTATCTGTCAGAGTATAATGGATTGTGTCAGTGTCCATATTATCTACTATAGACTTGTTAAAAACTGACATAGGGGTCTAGCAGGACAATGGCTACAGTTTCTAGCCTTTCAGGTGCTAATAAAGTCTATAGCCACTATTGGCCTTTTAGAACATAGAATTCATGGATTGTCATATGTTTGAATCCTCATTGCACACACAAGTATTTTTTACACAATTGGGGGTAGCAAGACAAAACCAGTAATGAGAATAGGTCATGAGGAAAATGTGGAAAACTTTAAATCTATCAGAAGACCGGGTTAAAATATTCTAAAACCTAAACCCTTACAAGCCTGAATTTACCATTGTCATCCTCATCCACTACAAGCCGCTCATTGCTCAATTCTCGACTTGTAGTAGATGGAGATGATATTATGTGGGTGATAAAATAAGAGAACTACTATGTATTCGTAAAACAATTTCATTGAAATTTACCTTAAAAACCCTTAGCTGTGAAAAAATAAGGTATGTATTCGATGGTGAAAAATGAACTTTAATGCATCGTGAAGGCTTAAAGATAAACATTTAATGATGATCTCACCTGGAGGTCAGTTTCCCTTGTGAGAGACTGTCCCAATTCCATCCTGAGAGATCCTTCCAGTTGAGTGGCGTCAAGAACTGTGCAGTTAAGACTCTCCTGTAACTCCACAAGGCGGGACTCGTTGGACGTCAGTTTGGACTGTTCCGCATTTCTCATCTCTTCTATTTTCTTTTCAAGCAGCTGGGTGCGCTCGCGCTCTGTGGAGAAATCATCCTCACAGCAGGCCAGTCTACGCTTACAATTAGTCAGCTAAAAACATAATTAGATCAAATTTATTAATTCTATAGTAAATATATGGCACATTTTTATTAAAATTAGTTTGAAAATGAAGTTTTTAAATGATCATGATAAGGATGTACTGTGTCAATCTTTTATACAAGACAATACTTGGCTGAAATGAGATCATTTTCATTCACTTTCAGATCTGAATTGCAGCTCAAAGTGAATAAAAATCAGAAGAATTAGTGAGGGGTGGGGGGGGGGGGTGGGGGGGGAGGAGGTGTTTCGAGGGTTAAAAATTCCTACATTATATATTAAAGTTCAACCATCAAACTATATATCTAAACATCCCTCTAGAATAAAAGGATGCACTCTTAAGTTTTGCAAAAATCCACAATAGCAACTGTTTGTCACTGCTTGCCTTTGAGTGGCAGACTAAATTCCTACCTGCAGTGCTAAGTCTTCTTTTGTTTCAATCTCATCCTTCAGCTGTTTTTGTGTTTGATCAGTGTCAGATTGACCCTGGCGAACTGCCTCTTCCATAGCTCCGACTTTGGATATGTAAGTGTTGAAATGCTTTTCCATTTGAACAACTTTTTCCTGGGAACTAGATAAAGCCTGGATAAAACAATAAAATTAACTCGACATATTAATCAGTAGCATTTTGTCACATTACAAAAGGTGAGATTAAATCTGTGGTTTATAGTCATGAAAAAAAAATAACAGCCGAACTATGGCATCTAAATTGATTCAATACTTTTTAGACTAAAGTACACAGATCTGCCGTAAGTCAGTCAAGGCTTCAGATTTAAAAATGGGTGGGAGTGGTGAGGTGATTGATCACTCACCATAGTTAAATGCAACGGCTAATTGATTGATGAACAACACATATATTTTTGAAATTTAAACAAATCTGACAACATTGAGGCGAGCCATATTTCGCTCATGTGTCTTTACACTTGTGTGAGTGATGGTGTGCGTGAGCAATCACTCTGAAGGCCTGGTTAAGTTACTATTTTGCGACACCTTGTAGCAGATACGGTTCCACAATATGCGACAGCTTAACAAAATGTGGTTGATGCTCTTAATGCGTTTGATGTGGCAGATGTGTAGGTACAGCAACACCACAGAATTAATCCAGTACCTGCCACAAAATGTGACAAACAAGTGTAAGTTAATTACATAATTATGTACAATTTAGATCAAAATATATGGAGATCTAGCAAATTTGATGTTAATTCCTACAAAAAATTTACTTGTTTCTAAAGGACAAACAAAAAAGTTGAAAAAGTCTATAGACGTGATGAGCAAGGGTTTTCACCCACTTCAAGCTTTGTCTCGCTACCACGACCCACAACTTCAAGTGGGTAAAAATTACACATATTTGCTTTATTTCATACCAAAAATTAGCAAATCCTCTTGTTTGAACAGTCATTTCATTCCCAATAACAGTGATTTGATCGGCTAATAACATGGATTAACCCTTAGAGCACTGAGTGAAGAAATTTAAATTTTCAGCCACTTGAAGTTGTGTCTCGCTACCGCGATCCACAACTTCAAGTGACTGAAAATTTGTGTTATTTGTGAAATTCAAGTCCCAACATATATATATATATATGATTAAGATTGAAAGCATACCTTATTTTTACCAGCTGGTTATCAGGGGTGATACAGTTACGAATAGAAATAAAAATAGAAATGTCTAGTGTAGTCGACATCAGTGTTCTGAGGATTAAAAACAACTAGTCTTGCTTAGCGGAGTAAGGGTTATTGAGGGTTAACTACAGACTGGCCACACTCACCTGTTGTAGTGCTTCTTGTCTGGTGTTCGCCAGTGTCAGCTCCTGTTGGAGACATTGTGTCCGTGTCTCATTTGATAGTTTTTCAACCTGTAGGTTTTCCAGATGAGAAGCTAGGCTGGCTATTTTCTCCGTCTGACTGCCTATCTGCGCCTCAACCTGCGTGCTGTGCTGTCTGGTATCGGCCAGGTCTTTCTCCAGGTCTTCCACCTGATTTCTGGAATGCCTCAGAGCTTCTTGCAGCTGTTTGTTACAGCTTTGAATCAGCTGTAGTTGCTGGTTTTCACCTTCCTGCCCATGCTGCATGCCACGTACCTGCGACGTCAGAGATTCCATGCGGCTCTCCATGTCTTTAGCTCGTGTATCCAGCTGTCCGTTCTTCTGCACTTGATTCAGGAGCTCACCTTGGAACTGGTCAGCAGATTCCTGTGATGCTAGCAGTGCAGACTGGAGCTGTTCAAGGCGCATCTCAGACTGTTGTAGCTCATCACGAAGCTGCATTTCTTCACGCTCCATATCAGTTTCTTTCTCTTGCATTTGTCGTTTCGCTGTCACAAGTTTTTCCTGCAGTGTGTTGGCAAGTTCCTCCATCTCGAGATTATGGCGTTGAGAACCTTCAAGCTGTTGCGAAAGTGAATCACATTTGTCTTCTGCCTCCACAGCTCTTTGTTCATAGCTACTGGCTTCAAATTCTCTACGTTGAAGTTCTTCACGTTGGTGATCAGCTCGTTGTTGTAAGCTGACAAGCTTGCCTTGCAGCTCTGTCGACAGTTGATCCATCTCATGCCCATGCTGTTCACAAGCGTCTAATGTCGTCTCAAGGCTCTGTCTCTCTATTAAACCTCCTTGGACCTGTAACTGTAAGTCAGCCTTTTCCTGAACTAGTTTATCTATACATTGTTGTAGTTGATGCACATTCTGATGGCTAGTGCTATCAGCCTGTTCTAGGTCCTGCAATAGCAACGTCTTTGACTCAGCTAATCTGTCAACTGTTTCAGTTAGGGCATCTATTGTACTGTCTTTCACCTTCAGTGTTTTCTCACATTCAGCCAGCTTTTGCATATATTCGCTTCGTTGTTGTTGAGTATCAGATTTTAATACATTTATCTCCTCTGTGAGATCAGATGTTATTGTGTTGTGCTGTGCTTGTTGTTCAGCTGTGGCTTCTTTCAAACAGTTAAGTGTCTCTGTTATTCTCTGTATTGTTGTCTCCTTAGCCGCCAGCATATCTTCACACTCACTGAGTTTCTGTGAGTACATAGATTGCTGTTGTTCCAAGTTGGCTTCTAATGAATGAATTTGGATCTGCAGTTTCTCAGTCACATTTCTCTCTTGCTTCAGCTTGGTTTCTATAGCCTCTTGTTCTCGCACACTAGAATTTGCCAAATCCGAAGCATTAGACATCCTTTCCTGTTGCCCATCACATTTCACTTGAAGATCAGAGACTGATCTCTCAAGTGTACTTCTACATAATGTCAATTCGCTCACTAAGGACTCACTCTCCTTCAGTTTGGCTTGATAAGACATGGTTATGGTCTGTATATGCGCTTTCTGATCTTCCATTGCTTGGTTAAATTGAGCTCGTTCTTCAGCAATAGTTTGTTTCAGATTCTCAGCAGTGTTTGTCAGATCTTGTATGATATTGTTCTTTGCAATCAGGTCATCCTCAAACTCCTTCATCTTTAGTGTGGCTTCACATTGTTGTTGTTGAAGGTCAGTTTGTAAAGAATGAATTTGCAGCTGTAACTTGTCACTTTGCACTCTCTCCTCTTTCACCTTCTTCTCCATATTTCCTCTTTCGTCAACCCAAGTTGCTGCAGTGTCAGATGCACTGCAAAGCATCTGTTCTTGTCCAGTACACTTTTCTTGCAGTTCCATTACACTACGTTCCAAAGCAGTTTTCCCTACTGTGAGTTCTGCAACTATTGTCTCAGTCTCCTTTAGCTTAGATTGCACTACACCATACTCTTCATTTGCTTTAGCTCTACTCACTTCCATGAGCTCCCGCAGTTCAACTTGCTGTTTCTGACACGCTTCTTGTGAATTTCTCAAAGATTCTGTGAGGTTATTTACAGTAGTTTCCTTCATTGCTAGAACATTCTCAAATTCTGTCAGTTTTTGTGCAAATACAGCTTTCTCGTGTTCCAGGTCGGATTGTACAGAAGAAAATTGAAGTTGCAGTTTGTCCATCAGATTCCTCTCCTCATTCAGCTTCAGCTCCAGTTGCTGCTGATCTGCACACAGTTTTGATTCAGTGGTTGAAGCGTTATGAAGCATATGCTCATGACGACAGCACTTTTCTTCTAGCTCTGAGTAAGAACGTTCTAATGTAGATTTAGACAGCAATAACTCTGCTACTCTGGTTTCACTCTCTTTCAGCTTTGCTTGTGTAGCCAGACAGTGTTCCTCTGCTCTTTTCCATTGTTTTTCCATTTCTTCTTTACATTGACTTTCGGTGCTTAATTTTGCTTCTAAACCTTGGATGTTTTCAAGATTTGTGTGACTCATGGATTCAATCAGCTGACTATGTATTATATCAGAGTTTTGCAAAATTTCTGTGTGTTTTCTTATGTTATCACCAACTTGCTCTTCATGTGTAACACTGGCTTTTTCCAATTCATCCTTGAGGAGCTGAAGCTTTATTTCATAGTCATCTGTAATTTGACTGCATTGCGCTGAGAAGGCCTGCTTATTATTTTCACACTCTGACATCAAAAGCTCTAATCTTTCGTCTCTCTTCTGTATTTCCTCTTGCAATAACTTAGCGTTGTGTAACAGGTCTTCATTCTTAATATTTGAATTCTCATGAAGATCACTCAGTTGCTGTTGAAGCTCTTGAATTCTCTGCTCCGAGCCAATTTTCTCTTTTTGAAGCTCCCGAAGCTGTTCCTGCAGCATCTCTCGTTGTTCTTTAGATTTGCCCAGCACATCACGTGTGTTCTTTAATTCTGCCACAAACACTTCTAGCTTCTCCTGTTTTGCTGTATCTTTCAACTGTAATTCAATAAACTTATCACTGGAACCATTAAGGTCTGAATTTAAAGAGGCAATTGTCTGTTTCATCTGGAAAATTTCTTCTTCACCCTTTTTTTTAAATAGTGCGAAAGATGATTCCATTTCTGCCTTTACAGATGCAGATTGCTGGAGACAAGATGACAGTTCTGACACCTTTATCTCAGAAGCTTGTAGTTGTTGTGTGATATGTTCACATGTCAGCTGAGCTTGGGAAAGTTGACTGCGACTCTGTTCTCTAAGCGCAGTAATTTCAGAGCTAGATTTAGCAGTAACGTGCTGAAGATGTTCATTTAGCTTACTGGTCTCTTCCTCCGACTTTCTCACATCTTTCTGAATTTGATCTTCCAATTGGTTTATCTCTTCTCTTTGTTGCTGTGCTATTTTCTCCAATAAAGAATTAGCATTTTTCATCTGCTCCAGTTCTATACTGTATTCATGAATTTTATTTTTGCTGCTGCCCAGTTCTTCTTCAAAGCCACTAGCACGAGTGTTTTGTCTTTCAGCCTGCCTCTGCCATTCATCACGACTTTCTTCCAGACGCTGAAAAGAAAGGTAATTAGACAAACTTCAGGTGAGAAAAAAAGGCACAATTCTGAGATATTCCCCAAATGGAATTTTAATTGTTTTACCAGTGTTTCATCCAGCCAATTTCTAACCCACAATGCTGCCCTTTGTGAGCGCCATGTTGCTCTTTGTGAACGCCATGATGTTGCCCTTCAAATATTTATACCACACCATGTCCCTTTAAACTACTGTAGATCTGATAATTATTGCGTGTTTAAATTTTCGCAAATTTCTGATTTCTCCTTTGTAGCGCTATTATAATAATAATTCTCAGTACATTATTAAATTTGTGAATTCGTCCTCCCCGCAAAAATTAAAACCACGCGAATAATACCAGACCTACAGTATTGACACGTTTCATTGCTTTCACCCCACTCGTCATTATGACTGATAAAACCTTAGTGAAATGCCTTGATAATGGTCGGTCATTGACCGTCCCCTTGAAGTTAAAAGGTGCTAAACTGCCACTGTACAGAGTGATTATGATATACCTGATGATAGCCTGTACATGGTGTATTGGGAAGTCTTCAGACCTAAGTGACACTCCTAAGCTCTACTAATAATCCCAACCAAAGGGGGGGGGCTGGGTTTACTGGAAATGCAAACGTGCATGATTAGGTACCCCATGCCCCTTTTGAATCGCTACAGCCATCTTCAACATCAAGGGACTGAAAATTACCTAACCCTTGCACTGTATATATATGGTTTCAAGCAAATTTCAGACAAAATAAGATGCCATTTAAATTTGTAATAGTGCTTGTAGTAAATGTCGAGATTATCAAATAACTCAAATTTGGGGAGATGTCTATTTTTCATTATTATTATTATTTTTCTTTCATTTGAAACTCAGCTGGAAATTGTGTTAACAATTCCAGCTTCAAACAAATCAGCGATACAGGGGATATATTTGTATAATTTACTGACCAATGCTACACAACTGGGGTTGGCTAAGGTTCAGTATGGGGGATAAAACAGGAATACAAAACTCAGAATATTGTATTGCTTCTGTAACTGAATCGCTAGTCAGCTCAGGTTGAGCATACTCATTTCACAACATAGGCCTATCTCATAATTAAGATTTAAAACAGATTTCACTTTTATAAACAAAACTTTTATAAACAAAATTAAGAACAAATGCTTTGGGGGTTAACCCTTTTAAGCCTGAATTTATCATAGTTGCCCTCATCCACTACAAGCCACGAATTGCTGTCGCAATTCTTGACTTGTAGTAAATGAAGATGACTTGAGAAGTGAGTGGCAAATTAAAAAAATGTATCGTTATTATTATAACAGTTCACAAAAAATTTCAGTCTAAAACTGGGGGTTTTAGGTAATTAGGCCAAGTCATTCTTCATAGATTTCTATGCGAAATGATGCTTTGATGCATCATGAGGGTTTAAAGGGTTAAAACATAATTCTTACAGCTAGATCATCCTTTAACATCTTTTCCACCACCTGGTCCATAGTTTCACCAGCATTGCTGTCATTACCTCCACCACCCCCTCGACTTCTGTTCAGGAGCATACTGATGTTGCCACCTGCAAAATCACACACAATGCAGTCTGAGTTAATCTAAAGAGCGAATAACAAATCTAATATTTTAGAATTAGTCTTGCAATGTTTTACAATATACTATTACCCTTAAACTGCTAAGTGCAACGATAGTTATCTTTTATCTATTCTATTACCAGGTTAAAGCAGTTATTGAGAATGAAATGTCTGTCTGAACATTGAGATTTGCAAATGTTTGGTCTCAAATTGAACAAATGTGAATAATTTCCACCCACTTGAAGTTGTGGGTCGCGGTAGCGAGACACAACTTCCAAGTGGGTGGAAATTTTTCATTTAGGGGGTTAACACTTGCTAGACCTTGACATACATACTTTATCGGTCATGTTTCAAACCAAACAAAAAAGGATAAAATCGTTTGCGATAAGACGCTCAGTTAATCAAATAATTCCTATATACACCTAGTCATTTGAAGCTGTGTCGGCAATTCCAGCTTTAAGTGAGTTAAAAATTAAAACAAACAAGTCAGCAGCACGAGGGTAATTACAATTTTGAGCAGTTGTTTTAGCTACCCATATGTTAGGTTGAAAAAGTTTTATGAAATAAAATTGTCGCTTCAACCTTAAAATAATCAAATTAAAAAAAACAGGGAGTGGCAAGTATATCAGCAACAATTTCAATGAGGCCTAATTTGAAAATAAGGTTGTTCAGATTTCCCGGCCGGGTGGGTATAAATGCTGCGGGTGGAAAACTTTTTAAACGTTTTTCCCAAACAAATATTTTTTGGAGTCTTACCAAACGCGGCCCGCCATTTTCCTAAAATACTTGATCAGTCTACATCAGACTACACCTAGCTATGGGGACGGGACAAACTAAAAAAATATTTGCCCACCGGCGAGCGAAAAAAACGCTCCCTCATGACTTTTTTAGCTACTGCGAAATCCGAAACAATTTTGTTTTTCAAGTCTGGCATGAAAAAAACCCTTCCTCCCGCATGATTTTTTTAGCTGCTGTGAAATCCGAAACAAGGATATTTTTAAGGCTGGCCTGAGTACCAGTATAAATAACACAATGATTAAGACAAATGCAGCCTGAATCATAAGCTCGAATGAGCATAATTATGGCTAATGTTAAGTCAGACATAAAATATCTAATATCAAGAAAGCTTTTTTTAAATTTGATAAATTGGCTGTGCAAATTCAAATCAGAGAAAACCAGGAGCTTTTTTGCCAATCCCATAAAGAGCAGTTACCATATTATTTTCTCCTACAAAACAAGAAAATTGGAATGAAAAAATGATCCCATTATATAAGCTAGATTCATACATGCTTTGATTAAAAGTCTAGATACATAACATCAGTAATTTTTATGCACATGAAGTGGTTACAAATTTAAAATTTAGTGATTTAAACCGTTACCTACCAGGAAACTTAATCAGATTTTCATTTACTGTGAGGTGCAATTCACACCTAACAGTGAATGAAAATGTAATATCACAAATTTCTGATTTCAGAGGGAAGGTACAATTTTCTTAAACCTTTAAATATGTTTGTATAAACCATGAAGGTAAAAGGGTTTTTCAATTTGAAATCATAAATGTCTAGTTAGCTCTTTCTGCTTTATTTACATATCTATGTTATGGGTTTAATGCCATTAAAATCTTAAAATTCAGTGAGGGGACCGTCAAACGGTCTTTATACGTCAGTGTAGACGTCAGATCTGACATATAAAAACAGTCCCTGTGCTGGAAGGGTTAAATTAATTTTTCACTGCGTAGACAACAGATGATGCAGCCGATAATAACATACTCATTTCCAATTTCTGCTGGTAGTCTGCCATCTTCTGATTGTAAAACTGCTTGTATTCTGTGAATTCTTGAGCTGCATTCTTGTAAGCAGTTTGTGCCGCATCTCTCTCTTTCTCGCAATCAGACAGTGCTTTTTTCAAGTGATTTAAAGACTCATGCATCATGTTGGTTGTGTTAGGGCTGGCTAGCACATTCTGCATCTGCCTGTATCGCTCCACCTTCATTTCAACAAAAACAATTAGCATTGAAAAAATAATTACTTGTTGTTTCAATGTTAAAAATAAAATGAATTTAAAATTTTATTTCAGGTTATAGAAAGAAGATTATTGGTCAATATGGTTCCCTCAATATGACAGCTGTGAGCAAGAACATGGATCAAAAGTAACACTGTACAGTGGCCTACATGGGCAGCACACTGATACACTGACCCAATATGGGACATTCGTTTGAGAGGCTGGATCAAAATTTACCCAGTATTGGCTCAGTTATTTTACTTTTTTAATTTTCACAAGCCATTGAGTTATTCGCCTGCGTTAGTAAGGCTATTGATTATCAAAGTCAAATGTAACTGTACCATACAGTTTAAGAAATCCCCACACTTAAAGAATAAAAAATGTATTTAATGCTTGTAGACTCATAATATAGGTACCAGTATAAGATCTACCTAAAAAAATTATGATGATTTCAAATTAAAAAATTCTATTTGATCTTTATAGTTTATAAAAAAATATTTCAGCGTTAAACATTGGACGACTATATTCAAAACAGGTGTATATGGTCAAGATCTCACAGGGTTGAAGAAAGCCACAGTAGAGAAAATATTTAAAATTAACTAATTCAATCTACAAACCTGGCGACGAAAGTGGACACACTCTGCCTGCAATTGTGTGTTCTCCTTTTCTAAATGTATATTGACTGATTTTATATCTTTGTTTCTCTCTCTCAGTTCATTATGTCTGAAAAACAATACAAATTGACAAATAAAAAATCAACAGCGCTATTGAACAGAATAAAAGATTCCAGTTCTACAAGAAAATGAGAACAAATAAACAGGTGCTAGGAGTGTTAATCCTTAACCCTTATGCTGCCAGGACCGAATAAATCCATTTTCAAGCCAATTTCAGACCAATAAATTCAACTCTAATTGCTAAAATGTTCTGTGATAGTTGCTTAGTTAATCTAATAATTACATTTGGAAGATGTATATTTCTTCATAAAAAAAAATATATTTTTCTTCATTTGGAGCTGGAAATTGCGTTAACAATTCCAGCTTCAAATGAATGAAAAATAGTCTGAAAAAATCGGCAGCATGAGGGTTAACCTTCATCCTGCTTATCGCTGAATTTGCCTCGCTTTTCAATACACTTTAGCTGTGCTGATATGTCAGGTATGCATAACTGCCTACTGGTGTGTTCACAACATTTGATTAGTCGTACACAGTAATCCATTACAGTGACTCTAATACCTCGGCCGGAAGGAACTTGAGTATTTTCAGGCATTATTGCGCATATTCAAATAAATGGGGCAGAATTTGTCGAGATTCACTAAGAACAGCCGAATTACAGCATGTGCCATACCATATATCGTTCAACACTAAAGTGACTGAGAACTCCCAGTACAAGCAATACTTGTGTGCGCGGCTTGTATACACTGATGGATTGGATAGGTCAACATTTTTTCCATCGGCAATTATTATATTGGTCATTTTATTGATGAGGAACCATTGATCATTTACTGAATTAAGCTGTTTTATTCAGCAATGGCCAACATACTATCAGCTACTTCCATAGCACTGGCTTCAAGTAACTTTATTTTTATCGTAGCAGGATAATGGTGAAGAGACCTGAAGAATGTGCCTTGGGGAAGTTTCACAATATCAGCTGCAAACTATCACGATGCATCAAAGCATCATTCTGCATCTCTGAAGAATAACTTAATTCCCTACATCTAGCATGTGTCTAGGGGTTTTAGAACGAAAATTGTCATGGAACTGTTTTATTAATAACAATATATTTTTTCTCATTTATCACCCACTTCAGATCATCTTCATGCACTACAAGCCGAGAATTGTGACAGCAATTCGCGGCTTGTAGGGGATGAAGATGACAATGGAGATTTCAGGGTTGAAAGGGTTAAATAGTTCCAACCTGGAATGCTGCTGGTCTGCCATATTCCGCTGTTGCGCCATCCATTGCTCTTCAGCCTCAACCAACTCCATTGCTTTTTGCTGTGACTGCTGCTTGAGTTTATGATTTAACTCAGTGACTTGTTTTTCTGTAAACACAAGCTCAAAATATGGGATTGATACTAACACTGGCTCATTGGCATTAGGCCAGTTAAATTTATTGAGGGCTGGTAAAAAATATTTGTTTTGCTGTACAATACAAAGATTTTCAGATAGGACTAAGGGCCAGTAATTTTTTATGTTACTGTCCCTTTTGGCTATTGCCCGCTAACAGTTGGTGTCAACACCTGAAAATAGTACAAAAAATGTTTATTTTAATAAATAAGGAATACAATCATATTATGATTTCAATGACTGTTCCTAGATTGATTCAATACTGTCTTCTGTTTGATTGTCTATAACCTTTTCGGATCCATATGACATGGATGTGGGTAATGTTTCGGCCAGTGAAATAAGCGGAAATCTGTTCTCATACGACATTACATTAATTTATCAAACTCTGGACTAACTTACGAGGCATTGTTTAAAAACAATGTCTTGAATTTTAATCCATAGAACACTGATGTCAACCACAGAAGACATTCTGTATTTTTATTAAAAACGGCATAACCCCTGATAACCAGTTGCCACAGATATATGTTGAGACTTAAAAATTTTCTTAAATCGCATACATTTCCAATCACCTGGAATTGTGTTTCACAGTACTGAGACACAACTTCAAGTGACTGAAAATTTAAATTGAATAGATCAGTGCTTCAAGGGTCAAGTCAATTCAAGTTGTGGGTCGATGTACCTTAAAGAAATTAGAAATTTCAATTTTAAATTTTAAAGCATCTAAGTGTTAAATGACATAACATTCGGCTCACCAAGTTTTTCTGTCTTCTGTAGTTGGACAGCTAAATCTTCTTCAAGATCATCAGCTTTATATCTATGTGTGTTTAGCTGCTTTTGTAGTCGCTTTATTGTATTATCCCGTTGCTGTAGCTGCATCTATAAAAAACACAGTTAACTTAGTTATTTAACCATATTCTTGCTATATATTCTCTATGATGAAGAGTCGAAACAATCAATGTTCCTGGTATTAAGCATAAGACATTGATTGTTTTGACTCTTAACCATCGAAGACTGTTTAAAGCATGCTTAAAACCAAATAAAAATCTACTGAAAATAGCAGAATTGTTTGTGCTAGACTATAAAAATTATCAAAATTACAACTTAAAGTGTGATACATTTGTCTATTTTCAAAAATAAACATTTTAAACCTTTACAACGCTGAAATATTTTCAAACCCTGGGGACTAAAGGGTTTTCTTTCAATTTATATTCATCATAAATGCCCTAGTTAGCTCTTTCCGCTTCATTTAAATACAGGTGTAGGTCTATGTTATTAAGATCCATAAATGTGATCCGACAGGTGGGGCAGGTGACTGTCAGTTTCAATCAGACATTCTGAATTTTGAAAACTACTAGGTAAAGTCCGACCAGATGGTAATTTTATTGGCTGCAAATGAATGGATAATAGAAACAAACAATTCAGCAGCACAAGTATAAATCTGACAGGCTACAAAAACTATTTCTTTTGCAAAACAATAGATAAATGGCTCTAAAAATTTGATTTGTCCTGAGGTCTGTCCATTGGTAACATGTATGATCAAATTAAACAGGACACGGTGAAAACTAGTCATACTTGAAATTATAAATTTACTAGCAGCACACCAATGATTTCTAGGAGAATCAAAGTAAAGCTCCCAAAGATATTGCGTTCAGAAAAAAATTTAACACAGATGTAAATGTCACTTAACCCTTACAACGCTGAAATATATTTGTGTTATAAACCATGGAAACCAAAGGTTTTAATAATTTAAAATAATCATAATTTTTTCAATTCTTTTAGCGCGGGACCATCTTATACTGAAAGACAAGCTGGAAGGGTTAACACTTTAAGCACTACTAGAGTATAAAATAATTTTTTACCAACTTTGGAAATTTTTTTGCATCTCACGACCCACAACTTCAAGTGGATAAAAATCACTTACATTTTGTAAAATTTGAACAAAACATATGCCAATCCAGCAAAAATAACTGTAGACTTTATAAGCACTTTAACCCTTACAACACTGAAATATTTTTGCATAAACCATGGTTTTACCAATTTGAAATCCTAATAAATGTCCTAGTTAGCTCTTTCTGATTCATTTGAATACTTGTGTTATGGGTCAAAGGCCATCAAAAAATAATTTTACTCTCACAGTAAAATTCTGACGACTAAAGTCGATCCCCGCACTCTAAGGGCCTGAAATAAAGGCATTCCTAGCGTCCGAGACAACCCATCATGCCGCCAGACAACCCCATCATTCTCAGGATTTCCACTGGACAACCAGTCAAAAATCAATGAAGATTTACAAAAATATGTGCATTCTTACTGCGCATGGTGAAGATTATCTCGTCACAATTTGTGCGTTTCAAAACAATATGCTTGTAAAATCGCGAGACAGGCCACCTTCTGTATGTCCCAAAATTTGGAGAACTACATGATCTAAACCATTTTGCGGACAACCTGAAAAGTTGGTCAGGAATTATCCGTATTTTGTGCCCTGAATTATACATCTCAGTATTTTTTTAACTTAACTGTAATGCCAATTGTTGTCTAAAAGGACCACTTTCGTATTTTGAAAGTATATTTTATGTATATTTCGAATAGCTGAAATAAACCTTGTTTGTTATCCTCGGACTGCTCATAACTTGTTGAACAGGGGACATTGTGACCATGGACTGAGAAACTTCCCCTCGAGGAGACGCCAACCCCATCAATACAGTGTTACTCAAATGTCTGCTTAGGTTCAACACGGGAGTTTCATTAAACTGTGGATCGGGGGCTGCAAAATCAACAAGAAAATATTAATATAGGAAAAAACATGATTATAATTCAATTAAAAAAACAATTAGAAAATACTCGACATTAAAAAATCATATTTGTGATGTTTTCTGACTTTAAATAAAAAAATTGTAGAATACAATAATAAATATTGCACACCAAACAAAATTGTCATAAATACTTTTAAAATTAGTCACAATTCCCAACTCAACTGAAAATAAGAATAAATACATCAATAAAGCTAAAAGAATTAAAAAGAAATAAAAATGTTACACATCTTCTTTCAGATTTACCAAGCCTAGATATAAAACAAGCAGCTGTCACTAATGATGACAATGGCCTCCACCTGCAGTTTTATCAGTAAGAGGCAATGGGGACAACGAAAATTAGTAAGGATTTCACACTATCAGTATCAATGTTCATATACGACAACCTTCAAAAATCTGTTTTTTAATATATATTTTTAAATAATATTAATATTTACCATTATGAGTTGTGAAGCAGGTGATATTCAATTGGTACAATACAAAAAAAAAATATAAAACAAAAAATTATTTCATCAAAAAGAGTTCATCAGTTAACCCTTTAACCGCCAGGTTTATTATCACATTAAGTACAGCCAAGTTGTTTTTCAAAGGACAAAAATTTAGAAACAATAAACACAATCTTCGTTTACGTGGGCATGGGCAGCCATTTTCTCAACGTGAGCCAGGCTAGGACTACGATTGTAGAGACAGACACTTAATCGAAAATTTGACCGCAATAACAATGTTGTATTTATATTTTATGACATTTTTCAACACCTCATGTCAACAAATGTGATGGACTTCCCCTTAGAGCGACATGTAATTGTATGGCAACAAGCCTGTTTTTTTGCCGTTTTTTAGCAAATGGCGGCCATTTTGGGCGGCCATCTTGGATTTTTTGCTCAAGATGTGGAATTGCCATAGCAACCATTGCATAGCCAAGGACAAACTAAAATAAAATTTACATTTTATATAGTTTTTAAAAGATTTTGGCTAGTTACAATAACAGGTATATGTTAGATCGTGGATTTTTGATGAGAAATAACGTATCAGCTCGCTACTTTCGGCACTCCCGTTCTAAACACTAAGCGCTCTAAAATCCTTAAAATTGATTTTTTTCACCCCAAATCTTTTTTAAGCAACCTACTCAGTTTATAACAGTGATCATTCCTAGATGTCAAGTACCAAACAATGCTTTTGTATACAACCATTTATGTGGACTCAAACCTGTTTTAAGTGACATTGCGGCCATTTTGGGCGGCCATCTTGGATTTATCACTCACCAGGGGGAGTTGTCATAGCAACCACTTTGTAGCCCAGGACCCACTGAAACTAAATATATATGGTTTTACATGTTTTTTGACAAGAAAAACATAGCCATATCACTCTGAATCTAAAAAGTCATTTTTCATCAAAAATGTCTGACATTGTACAGACACAGCTGCCCAAATCTTGGACATAGCTAGGGTTAAGGACTGTTTCGTGCAGACAGGTAAATCAGATAAGTATTGGCAAGTGTATTACGACAGACACATAGACAAATAGTAATTTTAAGTCCCCTGCAGGGTTTCAGCCAGAAATGTTTGAGTGGGGGGGGGGGGGCGGGAGTTCCGAAAGGGGTTCGGATGACAGGAAAAAAAAATCATAGCTTTAAATATAGTGCTTAACCTCTTTCAACAGACACAAGCCGTTAAAAAAATGTTGATTTTAATATTGATCCAGTGTCATAGACGGTGGACCAACATTAAAACAACATTGATTCAATGTCTTTTGTCTGCTGGGTTATACTGAGCAGTATAACCCAGCAGACACTGCATAATATTTGCAGTAATTTCTGACGAGTTTTAATCAACATAAAAACAACTGATCGACAATAATTTTAAAACCCATTACATTTTAAAAACAGTAAGTTAGTATGAAAAAACTTTAAAACACAAATAGGAAGAAACCATAAAATAAACTGATATTTTTTAGAAATTACTGGACAATGAAGATCACACCTGATGAAGTGGTGAAGGCCGCAGGGGTGCTAGACTTCTGAACTTGTGATGCAGTGAGCTGGTCACATGGCAAGCATGCTGAGTCGAACATAAAAAATTACACCACAATCAGACCAACACCACTACCCATGCAATTTGATCCTTTGACCCTTTTCCTGCTAATTATCAAGTGCCTGGGAAGTCTGTAATATACTGTAGATCTGCTAATATTCGCGAGATTTTAATTTTGGCGAATTTCGCGAGGAGGACAAATTCGCGAATTCAAGAATCACGCAAAAATAATAATTATTATTATAGCGCTACTAAAGAAAAATTAAACTTCGCGAATTTTAAACTTTGTAAAAAGTCCCAAAATTAGAAATTCACGAAAATTTTAACACGCGGAAATAACCAGATATACAGTAGTTGGTAATATGTGTAATTGACCCTCTGATTGCTTTTAAGGCCAACCTTAAAAATATGTTTGTTCCTGATTTCACAGCAGCTAAAAAGTCATGCAGAGGACCGTAATTATTCTATTTTTCTTCTGGTTAAAAAAGTCATGAGGGAGAGAGGGTGATTTTTATGGCTTGCCAGACCAAAAGGTAGCGAACAACAATATGTAACAATCTTTGACACCCCAATTTTTTTTAATTCCATTAGGACTGCTTGAAGAATTTGGGTTTCAGACAAAGCCCAATCACTGCATGTTAAACGATGGACCAAATATTTTCGAAAAACGACTCAAAAAAAAAATGTTTGGGGAAAACCTAAAAAAAAATTTTCACCCACAGCATTTATACCCAGCCAGCAGGGGAATTACGAAACAAGCTTATTTTAAATTAAGGCCCAAACTTTTTGTTTGTCCATTTATAAAAGAAATTTGCCAGATTTGGATGTTTTGATTCAAATCGTACAAAGGAAAGTGATTTTCCCCCACTAAAAGTTGTGGGTTGCGGCAGCAAGACAACTTTTTTAAAAGTGGGTTAAAATTTAAATTAGATATTAACTTGTAGTGCCAGAATCATGCGACCATCTGCACTTGCATTAGTTGCATAGATCTGCAGTTATGCCAAGATACCAATTTTTTTCAATTTTGGTGAAATATTGCAATAATTTGTAAACAATGTACATTGTAAACAAAATACATACTGTACTTTGTAAAAAATCAAACTTTTTGTCGTTAACCCTTTAACCGCCAAGTTATCTAATTAGAATTTCCACCCAAGCGAGTGAAAATTATTCAGATTTGATAAAATGGTGGGCAACTATTTTCAAATATTGTCTTTTTATCTTTACCGTTTAAAAAAACTGACATCTAAGGTGCTAGTAATTTTTTTTTTTCAAACTTAATCTCAAGTTAAAGAGTTAATTGCAATTTTACTGAAAAAAGATTTAAATAAAAAAATAGGTTGAAATAACATTTCAAGGTCGTTTACTCATCTAATTGTGATTTATCAATTACAAACGTCAATAGATTGTGGCCAAAAGTTAAAAAAAAATACCAATCAAAATGTGAATCTATAAAAAATAGGATTTGAGAACTTATGTGTTTAAGTGCATGTTAATCTTCAATTTTGTTACATTAATAAGTAGAAGAATACGTGAAGTTATACATCAGTGTTTACTGTTCACTCCTACTGGCTGGTATATAGTTATTGATGTCGTAAAACCCATTTCTGGCAAATTTTTTTTATAAATAAACTTTCGACATTTATAAGTATAAATTTATTTATAAAAGTCACCAAATAGTATAAAAACTGGCTAGTGTCTCGTCATCTCGCACCAGTAAAAATTTAGTAAAGATTGGCATATATCTAAAGTGATCCACATGAGGTGTTTTTATAACATTTCAGCTGCATTTTTCCGTATGCCTCAAAGTAAACTGAACCAAGTCAAAATGCCTATAAACTGATGGACTTGGATCACTTTACCATTGACGAAAAGTATCAATTTTGAAGGTCAAAAAACATATGTTGATTAATAGGTCCTAAAATATTTAACGAATGGCTTTGGTATTTTGGTATATTATTTCCCGCATATTCAACTTTCCCAAAATGACATAAACAGGAAAAAATCAAATTTTGGACTTGGATCACTTTACCTCTGTGCCATTCACATGCAGACAGCATGTCTAGAGCAGTATGACGGGTACTATATATCAATGCATTGCCATTACATGATTGCTATTACCATTATAGAGCGGTTTTAAAAAAATTATAAAACACAGGAACCTATTGCAAGAATGTGAAAATTCACAAAATTATGATAAATGGTATCTCAATTGCATTAAAAACTCAGTCCCACCAAAAATAGCAAGGTTTGGCATCTATGCCTGAAGTTGTTGTCAAATGGACGAAAATTTAAACAAGGTAACTTAGCAGGTGAAGGGTTAAAAGTCACTTCTTAGAAAGAGAAGTCAATCCAATCTGGGTAAAATGCGGGCCACCACCGACCCAACATTAAACCCACATTGGATGAACGTCTACCCCTCCAAGATGAAAAAATAAATAAGATATAACATGCAGGTGATTGAATTTCAGTATTATTTATTGATATTTGTGTTAGACACATGCAACCAACTATATATCTACAAAATGTTACATTTGTTTAGTTTTCCAAGATCTGAGTAGTAGTGCACATAGCGAAAGAGCAAATACTTCCAGTTATATCCCACAAAGAAATACATTCTATTAATGCAAATTATTTCAACTTACAGAGAGGCTTCTGGAGAACATTGTAGAATCCAGGAGAGATATTATCATCACTTGGAGGTATAACCTCTTGAACGATCTCTCTGACTTGAAGCTGGTTAGTTTCGTCAAGTTTCAATGTAGTCTCCACAAATTCCTTATTACCTTCAGACATTAGAGCAGCCAGTAGCATGAGCATGCACACCTGGGGTACAGAATAAAATGTCTGATAACCGGGTATTTTCAGTACAATTTCAATTTTTTTTTATATAATATGTGGCATAAGCTGTTACAGAAGATGATATTGAAGTATACTGTTGACTTACTTTGGCAATTTCAAATGGATTGGAGTTGTGCACCAAAGCAGGCATATCAATGGAGCGGACTGCATTCTTGCCAAATTTAGCTGTAACACACAAGAGAAAAAAATAAAGTGCATTTAACCCTAATGCTTGGGCATGCAGTCAAACTAGCTGTGACGCCCTCCGAAACGCTGTAACTTTCAGCCACAACTGGGGCTAGCTCTCAGACCTAATACTATCATGTATTATCTGTTAGATGCACTTCTCTTAAATTAATCATTCAAAGCTATAGATAGTTTCATTTTATTCCATTGGCGAAGATGAACAGTGAACACTAAAATATATAATACATAGAGTAGAGCACCCACCTCCTAGGTACCTGATGATGACAGAGAATCTTTCAGAGCACTGCTCTCCGTCACAAGTCCCCGTATAGGATTCATCACTAGAAAAAATATATAATAATTGAATTACATGTTTTCCTTCCATCTCATCAGTTTTAAATATGTTTTATAACTTGGTTAAAGCTTGATATCACTACAACAAGATTCAATATGCAGGACTTTACACACCCTATTGCCCGATGCTCGGGACGACATAAAAATGTCTATAGATGAGATACTGGATGTGCCTATGTACCAAGTCTGATGGGCAACTATCAAAAGATAGATAATTGAACAAATAATTGAAATATCAGGCTCAAAATACTGTATTTCTTCGCTATCAATGATTAGTCTGGGATCTGCATCTAATAAATTGTACGAAGACATTTGTGTATATATTGCTAGGACTAAAACAGTATAATTATATTGAGAGACTCGTTTTCTGAATAACCTTGCATTTTTAGCGGGCGATCACAGGGCATCACAAACTAAGTCCGGGGCTACTACCCCATGATTTATTTTGTATTATTTAAAGCCCTGGACTCAGATAAATTTTCATGTAAAATTTTAAGCCCAGTCAACAACACATGTACAGCAAGGCACTGAAAACCAACAAATCATGAACAAGTCAAATGACTTGATGATATTGTTATAAATGTAAAAATTTTGTATTCACTGCAATTAATATTTGCAAAATGTTTGGTTGCCAATAAGGGTACAGGCCACAGATTAAGGTGCGCAAGTGTGGGATTCCTGCTGTTTTTACTTGGATCCCGCACATCATTTATCACATACATGTGCGAGAAAATCCCGCAACATTTCCTGGCCTCCGTACCGTGGGCATATTTTATCTTCATACAAGGCTTGGTGTATACCAAAATTAGATCTTCTCTGTTATCCCTAATAAACATGATAGATAAGCGCACCGGGTGTGAAGGCATAGCAGGGGGTGCATTTGTTCCGTGTGCGGCAAGTGCTGGTGTTTTGATTATGACGTCACACTTCTGTGTGTCCCGCTGTCTGTTCACGCTGTCCAAGTAATATTTCAACTGTAACGTTTAGCCGGCTTTGGGTTAATTGTGGGCAGTAATCGAGTAAATGAATTTGATTGATTAGATAAATATATATAAATTTTACTAGTACTGAGCAAGTACGTCTGTTTTCGGACAACAACAGTTTTGATTCAGATATTATGTATCAGATAATGTAAGATCCTTAATGACATCATACAACAATCCTTTTTCTAATTTAGAGGATTACATCATTTTCATTTGATTGAACTTTATTTAAATTATGACATGTCTTCAAAGCATAATTGTAAAAGGTTTCAAGATCATTTACCTCTATGAGTACCAGGTACATGTATTACAATTATTTTTACACTTACATAAGGCGTAGGAGAAAAAATAAATGCTTGGACTGCTGAAGTTGCTGAAGTGAGCTGATATCTTCTGCTAAGGCAATCACATTGATCTGAAAACACATGTGTTAAGGTATACAAGTGCAACGGGACATCTTAAACCTTTCTCTTGATCTTTGTTTACATGAAATGGATTTAAATGTAAAATAATACGGTCTTAATAAACGTGCTTTGCTTTGCATAACTGGTTTTGTAATTTTAAACTCAGACAAAGCTGTTATGACCACACTAGGACATACACAGTTAGGGCCAATAACTTTCCGCGATCGCAGAAAACAGTGGGAATTTTTGGAATATACCCTGTAAAATGGAATTGCATATTTCAAAGTTCAAACGAAAACGTCATCCAAATCCACTTATTTCACTCTGTTTTTCATTGACTTTAACCCTTATCCTGAATGTTGATCTTTGCCGCGACTTTGACAGTGCTGATTGCTGCATATGCCGTGTCTACATGTGATCGCGGCAATTTTCCGTTTCGGAAATCCATTGCAATGACGTCATTCAGCTTTGACTATTTTTAGCCATTTTCATTTAGACAATTATTCCCGCTAGTACGGGATCGGTTCCGATACACGACGCATGCGCAAACATTATGTAAATGAGCCGGAGCTCATGCATGCGTGGTATGACTTAATGTTGGGCCAACGTTGGCTAAGGTGACTGGGAAATGAAAGTACAATCAAAACTGCCATCATGGTTCCCTCACTTTTTCAAATACAAAATTCAAGGACTTTTCAAGGACTTCTCAATATTTATCAAGGACCTTTTTTTGTGCATGTTAAATAAGTGGTTTGATGATCACAAAAATAAGTTTAGGCCAAAAGGTATGAAAAACGACAACTTTGGCGTTTTTATTACTTTTTTTATCAAATTTCAGATAGATAATGTTTTTTCGTGTTTCGTTCAGTTTATGATTTTGGCAATCAACTATTGTGTTGTTATTCAATTACATATCGGAGTTACTTGTAGCACACTCAGTCACTGTATTTTAGTCAATAATCTGTGAAAATCGCGCTGAAACGGAATGAAACGGAATTCACCAAAACGTGAAACGAAAAATCAATTTTTTTGAAACGGAAAATCATTGACCCTACACTGTCCCTGTCTATGTCGCCAGATCACGTCCCAGCAAACAAGGCACATTGAACCAATGCTGGCTCAAGCTGGGCCACTGTCTGCTAAGCTGGCCCAACATTGCTTCAATGTGTCGTGTTTGCCAGGACGCTGATATTGCATAGGACGTTCACCTCCCATGTGTGAAACAAACAGACGTGAAAGGCTCATTAAGCCCAGCAAACACGATACATTGTCCCATTGCCCCATATTAGGCCAACACCGGTTCTTGCCTTTGTTTAAGGCGGAGATGATTGTGAGCCCAGCAAACGCAATACATTACAGTAAGCACGTGTTGAATTAGTGCTGGGCCGACGTCAAAGATGTTGGTCCAACCACAGCCATGTATTGGTCCAACATTGCACCAGCATAGCACGAACTTTTGTGATTTGCCAGACAGGTGTCTGTTCAATATACGCACGCCGCCGTAGTCTACTATTTTGTAAGTGTACAAAACACAAAAGGCAGTATGAGCTTACTTGTAAAGCAAGCACGTACTGCCATATAATATCTGATAGAGCGGAATCATGTGAGAAAAAAGGGCCTATCTATTGTTCGCCACCCCTCCTCACTGTGGCACGCAGTCATGTAATAGGGGCGGGGGGGGGGGGGGGGGGTTCTAACAATGGAACAGCCAGTCTCTATTGTGTACGTTTCTATACACACAACACGTGAAATGTTATAATACTGTACATAGCACTCTGGGAACATGAAATGTTTTAAAAGTCATTTTTTCTGCAGACTATGCGAGTCTCGCACTTCTCATGAACAATTAATGTTCAGACCAGGTAGGTGGACATTAATCACTTAATGTAGAGTGCCTGAACTCACTCGTTTGAGACAAGAAGATGAATATGTCGAAATCACAGCGCCCACAGATTGAACTGATAACATTAGCTCTGCCCTTGGCAAAGCTGAAAACAGTGCTGAAAATGTATTATTCAGAATTTAGAAGACTTTGGGAAGTCATTGCCCATTGGACTGTAGAAATAAAATATCTATTCAAATAGAATTGTAGACTTACCCAGGCGATCAGTGCCTTCTCCTTGCCCGGGTCAATCATTTTGCATCAGATTGGGGAACCATGTAGAATATAAACTGAAAGACAAAAAATAGTTCATTCGGTCAACAAGTACACTAAATGATATTTATTAATTATTGGGAAAATTAATTGCCAGTTCTGTATGAATTGATCGCCATGATTCCCTCCCTTTCCATATTTTGTCATATAATTCACCACACCCGACCCGGGTTACCTGTGATGACAGCATTTTAAACCAGAGTCATATCGTGATATCTAATCCATAACCAGGACTCAAAATTAAAGGGTGCCCGCGTGCCCTTAGGCTCCCTTAATGAGCAACGGGCACTCAAAAATACTGGCATAAGTGCCTTGTTGGTACCCGATAAATTTATAGATTTTTTATGACCACGGACCTATATAATCAGGCCCACTGCAATTATACACAACAAAATTATACACCTTCTACCACCATTCACCACTTCTAACCCTTCTAAACAGTTGTTAATTTCAGTTATTTCAGTGTTTAGTGTATCTCCTCCCAAAAAAATTGCTGATAATTATTGACAGAATAAATGCTTCATTCACTGTTAATTAACGGGGGATCTATCAATAAAGTCACTCAATTGACAGATAGAGGTCTACATCACATAATCAATTGTTTAACAGTGTTGTATGCCGGTGATCAATCAAACAACAGATAATCAGTAGTCTACATCTACATTAACATAGGCATATAGTTGCAGTCAACTTCCACCAACGTTGGGTGTTTTTCGCCGATTTCTTGATCAATTCTTGATCAATTTAAATATGAAATTTTTGCAAGCACTTTTTGCAACTATAGTTGCAGTCAACTTCCACCAGCGTTGGGTGTTTTTCGCTGATTTCTCGGTCAATTTTAAATCAATTTTTATGAAATTTTGCAAGCCCTCTTTGCAAGTATTCCGGTGCCTACCCTAAAAATTTTGTGAAATTCGAATGAGAATTTCAAAAGTTATAAACAATTTGACATGTAGTGGAATCTCATGATTGAAGCTGATAGTGTTCAATCGGTTTATAGAGGAGCGTCATAATTCGGAAAAAATACATATCAAATGGTCTAACTTTCAAACTTAATATTTTTTTCTCGAAATTTGCAGGACAGATGACGTAAGACTAGAAACTAACGCTTGTCAAATTTCATGGCAATCAGATGAAAATTGCTTGAGCAATGAGCGAAAAAATGCAACGAGAAAAATACAGATTTAAAGTGACTTTTACTTTATTCCGGCACCTACCCAGAAAATTTCATGAAATTTGAGTATCAGTATTTCAAAAGTTAAACCATTTGACATGTAGATCTAGTAGAATTTCGAGATTAAAGTTGAATGAAATTAACGGGTTTATAATTTATAATTCAAAATTACTACATGTCAAATAGGTTAACTTTTAAACTACATAAATTTTTTTTTTAAATTTTCTGGGAAGTTGCCGTAAGACTAGAAAAAAATGCTTGCCAAATTTAATGACAATCGCCAATCGGATAAAAATTGTGTGAGTAATTACCGAAAAGCATGCAACGCAAAAGTGACAAATTTAAAGTGACTTTTACTTTAGACTTTAGTCATAGGCAAGTATACTATATAGACCTAGTATGGCTATGCCCTATCATATGATGTTAGGCAATTGAGACGATATGATATCAGTCAAACGACAGATCATATCAAGAATAAGTAGACCTAGTCTCGTAGAGTCTAATTCTGGTCTCTCTCGTGTCTCTCGCTGTTACCTAATGACCAAATGACGAATTCATACATATTTTGACCTTATTTTATATAAAAACGGAGTGGCTAATCATACGGCAAAGTTATAATGGGGGTCAATGGGAGCCCGTCATTTCTTACAAGGCTTCCCATAGAGTTACATTGTAAAGAATCACGTACGATTATCATTAGCCACTGGCACTGCCATTTCATATTGATTGATATTTGTGACTTGAACGTTACTTGAAGGCTGGCCAAAGCGAAAATTTGAAAATTTAACCACATACAAAAGTCAACACCTCCAGTGTATAGAACTCACTGAGCTAATAACAACACTTTTAATTTTTAAGATCAACTGGATGGTCTTCAAGATATTTATACTTTTATACCTGAAAAAGGGACCACCTTTCTGACGGCCAATCACAGGTTTTGACAAAACACCCTCTCTTAGCCTTTCTTGTCACTTCAGAGATGTGAAATCGTTATAAACAAATAGATAGCAGTCTTTCTCAATAACGTCGGACAGACCTGACATGGCTGGTAAAACAGAGGTAGGTCCGGCAAAATACCCAACCACATCGGACTTACAATACCGTTATTTTTTTGTTTTTTTGGTCGTTTTTTTGTTTCACAGGGTAAGAATCGGTCATTGGCCACCTACTGACCCAACTTTCTTTTGGTCTGGTAAAAGTTTCTAGTTTACAGGACCTACTGTCCAGTGAAATTTTGAGCTTATTGGGAAAGACTGAGATAAAGAGTCTTTGATTCAAGTAACATTTAAGCTAAAGTACACCATATTTATTAAAAAATAATAACATTATGATTAAAATGCTCAATAAAAAAAGTTATAGCTCTTCAAAATCCTGAGATTGCATGTTTTGAAGGCTAATTTTGGACGCGTCCGGGTGATTTTTTTCTAAATCATACAACTTGACAGGGATCTAATGTGATGATATCAACAATATGATTGAATTGAAGTGATTTTCTGTTAACAAAAAATACATAGGTTAGATTATTTTTGAAATATCAACATTTATACCAGCCATAATTTTTTTTAACAGGACTGAAAAGTCAAGACCTATTTTTAAATTTTAACAAAATGTCTGAAAAAAACGTCATTTTTAGTATTTTGCTTATATTTTAGAGAAAAAACATAGGAATCACGCCGTATCACTTGAATTAAAAATGCAGGTCTTCTCCCTTACCACGATCTATTCAACTTATTTTTTTGGTGCTTTCTAAATTCTAGAAACTGTTGAAAATGACTTTTTTGTTTAACCCTTTCACCACTGAAGCCCGTTTTTAAGTGCTGAATGCCATAGCATTCAGCACTTAAAAACGGGCTTCAGTGGTGAAAGGGTTAAAAGCACGACACGCCTGAAATGTCGTGAAATTTCCGCTAAAAAAATTGACAAAAATCTAAAATCAGTTAATTTCATCTCAAGATTTTCCAGTGCTAAATGGCATCAATAGATACATGTAATGTTAAAAGTGTACTTGTACTTGTAGGTTACTATAATCAGTAAAGTATATTTATTATGTATAACAATGAAAAAAACAATTATAACTGGGAAGTCAAGATCATGAAATCTGCAAAAAAAGTGAGAGAAAAAAACAATATATTTGGTAGACTAATTTTTCAGTATTTTGTCCATATGTTCGTGAAAAATCATGCAATTAATGCATGCCATTATCACTCAAATTTCAGAAATTTAGGGCATTCCCTTGAACATGATATATTTTGCTTATTTTGTTTAGAAGAATTCTAAATTCTAGAAACGCCTGACAAAATGCCTATTTTTTAGCCCAAAAAATAAGATAAACTTAAAATGGCCGCCATCGGAATCGCCCAAGAAATGAAAATTGGTCAATTTCACCTTTCGCGTATTCAATGCAAAACCACATTTTATAACAGAGTAAGCTCTAGATCTACCTAATTTTTTAAATATTTATTTTTTATACACTTTCTTTTATATATCTGCAAAGCTGTTGAAAGAAATAGGTTGAAATAATAATGTTTGTATATGGAGTTTTTTTTTCTTTTTTGTGCCTGTCAACAGGTCAAGTCAGCAGTGCTAAGCTACAGCAGGACAGGTGGGCCTTTCAACTTACAAGTACACCGCTTGCCAGGCTTTGGCCACCCACTCAATTACCTGTAATGTGTAGTGTGTACAGTCTGTCCGGCGGTGGAGGATGGTCCAAAAGGAAAGTTAGCTTTTCGGTATCCAGTCAGTCAATTCTCCTAGACCTAGACTCTATTCACTATTCAATCTATTGTAGTAACTAGATCTATAGTTGCAGTCAACTTCCACCAGCGTTGGGTGTTTTTCGCTGATTTCTCAGTCAATTCTGAATCAATTTTCATGAAATTTTGCAAGCACTCTTTTCAACAATTCCGGCGCCTACCCTGAAAATTTCGTGAAATTTGAATGAGTATTTCAATAGTTAGACCATTTGACAAGTAGTGGAATTTCGTGAGTGAAGCTCATAGCGTGCAATGGGTTTATAGAGGAGCGTCATAATTCGCAAAAACTACATGTCAAATGGTCTAACTTTTAAACTACATGATATTTTCCCCTGAAATTTTCAGGGAAGTTGCCGTAAGACTAGAAAATAATGCTTGCCAAATTTCATGACAATCGAATGAAAACTGCGTGAGTAATTAGCGAAAAGCATGCAACGCAAAAGTGACAAATTTAAAGTGACTTTTACTTTAGTATTGAACTCAAATTGAAGTGTGAAACAGGAAATTAATTGCCGCTTGCCACGCCTATTCATTTGTTATACCATCATTAAGTATTATACTAAGTCTAAGTCTAAGACTAAGAGTAAGACTAGTATAACTATAAATAAGTATAATAACGTTAGCAGGTTAGTATACTCATTTACAGTATAGGCGTGGCAAACGGCAATTATTAGGCCTATAATAATAAAGCTATATATATTATATTCAGTAAATGCAAGTTATCGCAATTTCTCATGTTTTCCGCTGATTTCTCACGGCACCTGCCCCTGGCCACTGGCATGACTGGGCACTCCACTTCGTCTTCGACTCCATCAGCCTCAGGCATCATCAGATCATGATCATCCAGCAAAAAATTCACTCGTCCCAGACTCCATGTCGTCGAAACTCACGAAATCGGAAATGATTCATCAATCATCATCATTTCAATTTTCATTTCGCCGGTCGATTATTGGGACTAACATGATTAGATTAAACTAGACTAGACCTATAGACCAAAGAAGAATATATTGTATACATACGAGAGTGATGAACAACGCCACAGTTTACTCAAACTTGTCAACACCAGCTTTCAAATCTGGCGGTTTTCATGTTGTAGCCTCGTTATGGATTTTGGTATGTGGTCTCACTACACGAAATAGATTGTGCTCAACTCTTTTTCAATGGTGTAAGCTACCATGACACAAACATCGGTAATCTTTTAGAATAGCCCTGGCCTACATTAATTTTATAGTCCAGTGTCTAAGTGCAAACTCCTGATCTGTCAGGAGGGAAAGCTTGTCGTCAAAATTTACGACAAGCTTTCCCTCCTGAAAAACACTGAATTCTGACGAAATTTATTAATAAAATTTTCAGAAATCATTTCCAACGTGAAAAAGGCAGATTTGCCTATATACCTAGACTATCCTTTAAAATAAATTTCATGTTAACACTCATTCATTGAGTATATGCGCGTGCAGAGCAAACAAAACTACAAAATCAAATTTAAAGTACACACAAACTAATCATTACCCATATAACGATGTGTTAACATATTATAAGATTATATCATAAAATATTTATAAAACAAATCAATGTTCAAACATATCCATACAATAGTTAGGCCCTATTCATACAATAGTTAGGCCCTATTCATAATAGGGCCCACATTATTTAAGGTTTATTTTAATAGATCCAATCGGCACTTTATGATTCATATTACCACTAATTCTATTCCATATTTTGACACCTATATATCTAAAAGTTCTTTTCATCAAGTTAGTATGGGTGGGCTAAGTGGTAACCGAAATAAGGATGCATGTCTGGTATTGTGAAAATCTGCATTACATTGGTGGGTGAATATACAATTTAAGGGGTCTTTTAATCTGTATTTTTGAAAAAAAATAAGTCGCTTCAAATTATATATACTAGGGTCAGATATTGAGGGTAGGGTCTATGTGATACACATTTAAAATATCAGAGCTTAATCTCGAACACATTTAAAAAAAATTATGTGTTTTTGTGAAGGACCGTAAAAATAAAATGTCAACTCAGCAACGAATTATATATATATATATATTTGATCATTTTCAAATTTTAAAGATCATAAATTGCTTTGTGTGATAGTTTAGTGATATGTTAGTATTTATAATACTTTTTGAAATAAAAATTTCTAAGACAGAACAGTGATTTTATTGTGAAATTATATAGTTGCTGAGTTGACATTATCGTTTCTGAGTTGACAAAGCACGATAATTGCATGTAAAAGTCATGTTTTAAGCGCATCTACCAGATCTCTAAACACTGGAGCCCCTTTTTATATTTCTTTTATGTCTGTATATGAATAAATTCCGTTGAACATATCAATTGCGCTACAAAATAACTCGGGGTTAAGTTATTTCCAAGAGATCTTCCATGTTAAAACAGTCTATGTTTCAGGTGTTAGATATTGGGAGACATTGCATTTGTGTACAAATTCGTGTATTTTAGCACATTGCATGTTGAATAAAAAAATATCCGTCAGAGATATTGGATTATTTTTTTTGTCAGTTTATCGTATTGCCCATAGGGCAATATTAAAAAAATTCGGACCCACACAATACATAAATTCACTCAGAATAGCCAAAAGACACTAAATGACCCTTAATTTGTATATTCACCCTGGTAGGCCCACATGCATTTTGTGAACTATCGTAAACATTAACAATCCAACCTTGTACAAATATAACTCTTTCAGTGTTAATAGTTTTAATTAGAGAAATATTGGCTTTGTGTGTGTCATCCGAGACGAGCAGGTGATCAATCAATATAGCTCGTTTATGAAGAATAATTAGAGATTTTATATGAGTATCTTGAGCACCACCCCAAACCTCTAAACAATAATTTAGGTAAGGAAAAACTGAGGAATTACACAGTGTAACTAATTTATTTTTAGATAATAATTTTCTTTCTTTTCTGAGGGCTCCTTTAGGCCCACCTTTAGATAATTTAGTTTTTAAATAGGATCGATATATGTAATTGACTCCAAGATAAATTAGAGTCAAGGTAGCTCCCAAGAAATTTAGTGTGTTCAACAAATTCAATTTTTTGGTTACAAATTCTTATGTCTTGATGGTTATCAATACAATATCGTTTCGAGCGGAAAATTATAAAAAGAGTCTTTTTTATGTTTACTGATAACTTATTAGCGGCTAACCAAATAACAACTTTGTTTAACTCACAGTTCATACATTGTACTAATTGATCAATATTTTCACCATTCAAAAATATATTGGTATCCCATCTGCAAATAGAATAGGAAAAAGTCAGATACATTACAAATGTCATTAATGTATTTCTGCATTAGTCGCAGGTGCAACAAAAATGCTATCTGTAACTTCATTTTTTATATAACTAGACGGATTTATATAAGGATTATTAGGTTTAATTTTACCAGCTAAATTGGAGCCTATGTTTATATAAAAATCTTTAGATGCATTAGCAATGACTTTACTGTCCTATACAATAGTAGGCTCTACCATTTACTAAAATTTTGTTACTTATAATACCTGGATTCGCTTTCCCTATGATATCTTTCCGAATCTGCCAGGTCTTTCTTAGATTCAATTTGTTATTTTCAAGCATGTTCTGGTAATATTTGCGTTCAGCTAGGCGCATTTCAGAATTTACTTTAGGTCCATACTATTTATATAAAAATTCGTTGGTTACATTAGGAAACTTTTTGAATAGTAAATATGCTTTATTCTTTTTAATAATTAACCTTTACAGGGTATCGCTTAGCCAACATTTTCTATTTTTATTATGCGACTTAATATGTTTGATGGGGAAGCAAGCGTTAAAATACTCAAGTAATTTTTATGGAAGAGTGAAAATGATGCTTGACAAGAGATTTCAAAGCAAACGAAATCCCAGTCGATAGTTTTAACAAGATTACGAAATTTAATCACGTTATTATTGTTCATATCTCCTTTAATAATAATTGGCGATTTATGTTGTACATTATTGTTAAGTATATGACAAATTGGAAAATAAAATAGAAGATAAAATACCGTTGTGGCCGCCATAAAATCAATAAAATTATCATAACTTTCTCGATAATTGAGATAGAGACCTGATTTGTTCACCAAACCATATATTTTTGTTATCAATACAAATGAATACAATAAAACAAACTATGCCTTCCTTTGGCATCATCATATCATGCTTACAATGCTATAATAATAGACCAACTTAGATGACAGATATCGCAGCTGTGCGGATTGCATGGTTGCACACCTAATCTTTACGCATTACCTAATCGGTACGCATTTAGTACACATCACCCATAAACTGATAAACCTGAATTTTACATGACCTTGACATCAGCCTTCACGTTTATATTGGGCGGCATCCATGCAGTGAACCAAAACCTCAACCCATGTAAACCTCCATACCCAATTATGTAACAATCTTTTGCGATGGAAGCTCAAGCTGATGCTACACACTGCTGCATAATTGTAATTTTGCTTGTTCAATTGAGCCTTGAGAAATGGGGATGTAATAAGGGCAAACATGGGGCATTACCCCTCCCAATATCAGCACTGCCCTAGATTTCCTAAAAATGTGCGCTGAAATGATACCCGACCAAGTATGTGTCACCATCAGTCCTTTCTAATGGATGACTGCACCACTAAACAGCTTGAAATTGATAAAAAGTGGAAATTCTCAATATTTTTTGCGAGCTTGACCTTGAAATGACCTTGATGTGACCTTGACATGGCCTTGGTGCTATCCACCAGTAAAGCACAATTCCGTCTTGTTATTATTTGCTCTTAAGCTACGATCCTGCTGATGTCTTTATACAAATCTGACATTACAAAATATTCTTTTGATGAATGGGGAAAACGGAATCCTACGATTTTGTGTATAAAAAAACATATGGACTCACCTGACAGCCATCCCGAACTCACCTTCACTAGTAGGTTAAGTGATCAGGCCGGTACGAAAAACGAGGTATCCTATTTGTTCTTAGGTTTACTTAATAAAAGTCACATTTTAGTCACTTGACCCTAAGATTGATGTTTTGACTTTGAAGATGACCTTTAATCATCAAAATTGTTTCAGAAATTGATTATCCAGTCAACATCACACATAAAAAGGTAATTAACTTGTTGCTATTTATAATTGTTAAAAAAGCTCTTTTTTTTAATTTTTGGCCTTTGAATTGACCTTTTGATCTTGAAGACGACCTTGAATCATAAAAATAGTACCATAAATTGATTGGTCCGTTAAAATTACATCAAATTGAAGTATTACACTTGTTTCTACCTTTATTTGTTAAAAAAATGATATTTGACCTTGAAACTTGTTTCTGTCAGCCGCCAATAGATATTTGTATTTGTTCTAAGTAATATTGTCAGGAATTTGACCTTAATTTGACCTTAAGATTAACCTTGAAGGTCACCTTGAATCACAAACATAATACCATAAAATGACTTACCAGGCAAAATCACATGAAAATGAGGTATTGTATATGCTCTTAGGCTAAAAATCATATTTTCGATTACTTGACCTTGAAGTTAACCTCTTAACATTGAAGATGACCTTGAATCATGATAATAATACAAGGGATGAATTTTCTAGTCAAAATTACACGAAATTGTTCCCACTTTTATTTGTTGAAAAATTATATTTTACCTTTAAATTGACCTTTGACCTTGGATACTGCCCCCTAGCCCCACCGCCATCTTAGATTTTTAACACTGCCAGAATTTTATTCTTACTAATGAGTTCCCCAACTCTTAAAAATGTGGATTAATAACAAGAATTATGGTTTAATTGTAAAATTAGGATGGTTTTACCGATTTTCACGGCCGATGGCGGCCATCCTGGATTTTCGGACTTTTATGGGTCAGATTTTTTTTGGTCATTCAATATATCCTGTAGGATAGAAAACCGTTCAGAAACTTTTTGTTATAATTTTTTAGGAGTATGAGTGGTTATTTACATACATCTACCCGTCTATTAGGTCTATTGATCAACATGTTCTGTTGCATAACCCAATTAGTAGCCCCCCCCCCCTACTCAGTGTTTTATCTCAATTACGCTTTCCTGAACTTCTGAGCGCCCACTGCCGTGTTTGTGTGCAATGCACCACAGTCGGCATAGAGGCGGCAATTGTTGATCACCCAAGAGTGTTTATTCAAAAGAATTCTTGTTAACGCGATAACTTGAGAAATAATTATTGGATGTCTCCAATTTTTCATGTAAAGTTATCCATGAGTATGGATATGACCTGAATAGAATTTCAGCTTGCCACCGATAATCAAAATGGCCGCCACCTGGCGACTAATTTTTTTGACTATTTTTCAGAATTCTCTCGAAAAGGCCATCTTGGTTTTATTAGTTTTAATAAATCGCTCTTATTTTCAATTAAATGCCTTGAAACCTGGCATATATAGAATCACTGCATCAGTCGAGGGGCATTTCAGTGCTTGCACGGTATTTCTTGTCATTCTTTATGGAGGACAATTAAGGTAACGGGTGTGTAAGTTTTTTTTCAAATGTTCCTGTCTCCATGAAAATGTGTGTAGTATTGGCTCAAGTGTGTAGGCCTGATGTAGCTAATTTTTGGTTGCCTTTAGTAGGGCAGGAAGGAGGGTCCCCGACCACCCGAAAGAAATATTTTTTTAAATTATATTTTTATAACCCCTTAGAATAACTGGTAAACGAATTTTGATGTTCCCATTGCGAATTTTTGTCCGATGGGGTCCGTTTTCATGGTTAAAAGGTCAATTTCAAGGTCAAGTAAGCTAAATACCATTTTTATAAAATAAAGCAAAGAAAATGTGTAATACATGTACCTCATTTTCATGTGACTTTGACTGGGCAATCCATTTCTCGTATTATTTTCATGACTGAAGGTCATCTTCAAGGTGAAAACTCCATTTCATGGTCACGTAAGCAAAACGTTTTTTTAACAAATAAAGCTAGGAACATGTGTAATACCTCCTTTTTGTGCAATTTTTACTGTACAATACCTATGTGAAATTATTTTGGTTATTCAAGGTCATCTTCAAGGTCAAATGGTCAATTTCAAGGTGAAGTAAAAGAAATAAAAATTTTAACAAATAAAACTAGGAACGTGTGTAATACCTCTTTTTCATGGGATTTTGACTGATTTTTTTTTTTAAATATATACTACAAATTGGAGTACGTATAATAAATACAGTGTTGTGGTTTGATTTTGACTGGATAATCTAATTCTAGTAGGGTTTTAATGATTAAACATCATGACAGTGAAATAAAGGCGTAAAAGGATGATGGAGAGGCGAAAAAGCGTAACAGGTCAATGAAGAAGCGTTAAAAGGCGACAGTGTGGCGTTGAAAGACCTTGAAATTGACCTTGAAAATGAGCCCCATGGGACAATATTTCACAATGGGAACATCAACATTCGTTTAGCATGGACCATAAGAGTCACAAAATATAAGCTAAAAAAATATATCTTTCGTGTGGTCGGGGACCCTTCTTCCTGACCTACTACTTGTTTTTGTTTTACACGTATACATACACTTTAATCATAGAATAATGTGATGTATTATAGGTGACCAGTCCCGATGGACCTGCCATGACGTGGGGCATGTTTGCTATTGGTTGGCTGGAGGTCAAGGAGCCTGATCTGGCTAACGTACATTCCAAGAAGAGTTATCAGCCTTATATAGCTAACGAGTTGCAGGTGATGAAAAACCCTTTGCTACCTAAATCATGATACGAGCATTCATTTATGTTTCTTTTTGTTTGGATACTTCTGTGAATTTCTCTTGTATTATGTAATACAGATTATTCTCATCATTAGATGCTATACTCGGTATTAGATATCACTCCCAGCAGACACAAGACGTTGAATCAATGTTGGTTTAACGTTGGAACAGCGTCGTGGACAGTGCACCAACGTTAAACCAACATAGATTCAACGTCTTGTGTCTGCTGGGAGCTGGTTATACTCCTCAAACTGTTGATTCACCACTTGTGATCTGGCTGTTTTCAGGTGTGGACGTCGTAAAACGTATAAATGGTGTACAATGCATCATTATATTTTGTAAAATATATTGATACGATTCATATAATGTGATTTGCAAAATTGTAACACTGATCATTTAACACAGTTAAATTAAACCTAGTTATAGTATTTTCCAAGTAGGCCTACATGTAAGTCCCAACCTTTCCTGAAAATGTTCACAATGACATAATCATACGAAGTATGTGCGCAGTTGTATCAAATGAATGTGTTAACAGACGAGCATTAAAAATAATTACTGTTGTTGCATAATATCTTCAACTTATTCAATGTTATGATTTGTTTACAAGAATTGTTCATAAACATTGCTTGTAATAAAATATTAGTAATAAAATATCAATAATTCTTTCACATATGATATATTGCATATTTTTGGGTGTTGTATGGGCATATAGTAGCCTACCATGCAGCCTGAATATTAGAACAAATAGGTCAGTGAATGTCTATGGTTGAAGTAAATAAAAAAACAATAAATATAGCAAACGTTTTCCATGGTATATGTGACTTAAATATTATCAAGTAAAAAAAATGGTTTTATAATCAGCGTGGTTTGTACAACATTAATGAAGAAAAAGGCAGAACGTGTTGTTCATGGACGCCTCTTCTCATCCATAACCTGTCACCCTGATATCGTCGTATGTGATGAGTGGTTGTCGGTGCCACGTATGTTTATATAATTTAGACCCCCCCCCCCTACCAAGGGGAGGCTTTTTGTCTTTGTACGGTTTCGTCCGCCGGCTGCGGCGGCGGCGGCGCCGCCACGCATGGACGACTCCTCTCATCTATACCCTGTCACCCTGATATCTACAAAACCTCTTCTTCAATTCATTTGGTGTTCAACGTACTGGATACTAGTATTAATTCCTAGTCTGCATCAAAAAGTGTGGAAGAATATCCGGGTCATGACGGCCATTTTTTTGTCAAATTAGAACATTGTCACCCTGATAAAGGCAAAGTCGCTTATCTGATATAGGCCTACTCAATAATATTCAAAACACTGCATAGTAGTATTAATTCCTAGCCTGCATCAATTTTTCAGAAAATTCGAAAAATATCCGGCTCATGGCGCAATCTTTTTCGTCAAATTAGAACCTTGTTTCCCTGATAACTCCAAAGCCGCTTGTTTGATACACTCAATATTCAACGTACTGCATACTAGTATTAATTCCTAAACTTCATCAATTCTTCAGAATGCTCGAGAAAATATCCGGGTCATGGTGGCCATCTTTAATCTTTCTTCGTCAAATTAGAACCTTGTCACCCTGATAACTTCAAAACCGCTTATCCGATACACTCATTATTCAACGTACTGCATGCTAGTATTAATTCCTAAACTTCATCAATTTTTCAGAAAGTTCGGGAAAATATCCGGGTAATGGCGGCCATCCTTATTATTTTGAGGTCAAAATAGCACCTAGTCAGCCTGAAGCTGTTAGCCTCTGCCTCATAATATTACTTGATAATTACATGTACACATTGATTATCTGGTAAAATTATATTTAATAGATAACTTAATTGTATTTGAAAAGTGCGAGGGGGAGCCTTCTTGGTTGTTTACATGGTGAACACTTACTTCTAATTCATTCTAGTTTTACTGACTTATAAGCCTCATGGGCTGGGTACAATTTATAAAAATGATATATAGGCCTACTGTGAAATATTAAATTATTTACCATGTCGGTATAATAAACCAATCAATCAAACTTATTTAATTATGAGGCGTTGTGATCATAAAACACTGTCTAGGCTTAACTATGCCATTTTTTTAGAAGCGAGATTTCAATACAAGACAAGGCACATTTTCTTTCCATTAGTTTGTGACAATAAGAAATATAATTGTCTGTCTCCCATTTTTGAAAGGCACCTGTAGGCCTACATGTATGATAATATATGCACATCTAAACCACTTCGAGCTACCGTATTCTCAAGATGGCCAATAACACATCAAAATGTAAGCTTTTATTTGTTTCAAATTCCATTGTAATTTTAGACTGTTTCCTCGAAGGATGTGTAGTGTGTGATAAACATCGTGGTTTCTGTGATCTACAGAGCCCAAGAATGGGTTATATAGATGTCTAATTTATAATAAAATAGTGTCTCAAGTTTTGAACCGAGAAATGGTAACTTCAAATGTCATTTTGTGTTTGAGTAGGCCTACGGTAACTACTTGGTGAGAAAACAGCGACTCGATACTGCTATGATGAACTTTTTGCCCTGTTTGGTCAAAAATGGCACAGAAATATGCAAAAATTGATTGCTGTAGTATTCATGATTGAGAAAAAAACTATTAGGTGATGTTTTCCTTGAGCATTATAGCTTGAGTTTGGTAGATAACTCATTCTGATGACGGTAACTCCTTAGTCTTGGAAGACGATAACTCTCGCCTCTTGATTTGTTCATTTAAAAGATCAATGCCACTATAAGGAATGTTATTAAAATAAACCAAATATGACATGTTCGTTATTTTATAATACAGACACACTATTAGGCGTGCAGCTGGGAGCCCAAAAAACGCTTATTTAAGGAGTTTGATGCTCATTCATGTACATGGCCACATCAAGGTTTATCTGAAAGGAAATTTTGTCTTTTTCCGATGGTGCCTGCTGTGGAGCAGTGGCTATTTGCAAAAGTTGTGAAAATTAGGGTTAAAGACAGGTGGGGTGTTAATTAATTGATGATTATAATAGCTCGGTCATTTTATGGCAAATGACGCCCAGGCACACCACAATTTGCAAAAGTTTAAAAACAATTACCAATCAGTTCAGAATCATCTAGAGAAAAACATTTCTGAACATTTTTTTCCTGAAATCCAATTGGTCGAAGGATGCTTAATTTGCATAAATACAAGATGGCCGCCAGTGTATTTACGGAGCATACTTTTTTAAATATGAAGTTTCAAGAAATAAAGCTGTACACAAGTGTAATACCTCTTTTTCGTGTAATTTTAACTGGGGAATCCATTTCTGATATTATCATGATGATCCAAAGTCATTTTTGAGGTTAAGAGGTCAATATCAAGGTCAAAATACGAAAATGGGATTTTAAAAAAATTCTAATAGCAACAACTTTAATACCTCATTTTGATCTGTTTTTGACAGAATAATCAATTTATGGCCATATTTGATGATATTCAAGGTTATTTTCAAGGTCAAAACGTCAATTTCAAGGTCAAGGTCAAGAAAGCGAAGATATGATATTTAACAAATACAAATTAAAACACGTACACATAATACCTCTTTTTAATGTGATTTTGGCAGGAATTTAATTTCTGACACCATTTATTCTGATTATTCGAAGTCATTTTCGAGGTCGCAACGTTAATTTCAATGAAACAAATGGGAAATATATATTTACATTAAAACGAGTGTATTACAAATAGAAACAAGTGCATCACCTCGTTCTCGTGTTATTTTGAATGGGATCCAAGGGGCTATTAGTCAGGGGGGAAAAGTGGAATATTCATCTGAGCCCCTTAAAAAAACTAGTTGTTGAGATTATTGCATTTTTGCGTACTTTAGCATCCCTAGAAACAAATTCCGGATGATGACATAAAATTCGCTTGGAGTATTTTTTTTAATTAGCTTAAATTCAAGATGGCCGCAAACGATTCCGTCAAAACAATGGATTGGCATATCTCTGTACATACGAGGTCGATTTTGACGATCTTAGAGGCTATATTAGGAGCTTCGATGATGCTGAACGCATTTATTGGGTCATTTTAATGCATAGAAATCAATTAAAGGTCAAAATCGTTAATTCCAAGGTCATATTAGACATAGATAAAATTGAAAATCGCTTAAGTAGTGTATCGTATGTATTTTATTTAAAGAGCAGAGAATGTATTTCTGGACACACCATATTTATCTCAAGACCAATTCAGGATAACTTTAATTTCAACAACCACTATGACAAAAGCTGACAAGTTTAAAACTACCACTAACATTGTCCCGGGAATAGCACAATAGGGCACACATTTCACAAGTAGAAACAAAAAGATAGATGAGTGACTAGGAAAAATATTTAATGCAACTTTGAACAAAAAATGCACTTAATTCTGTTATAGTGGTACAAAATAACATTCCACTTGATGTAACCTCTTTGCCCCAAGGGTGAAATTTTATACTCGCGATGCGTGGTGAAATGGTACCCGACCAATAATGTGTCAACATCAGTCACTAGTAAAACTCACCTTCACCCCAATGGGTTTGGAATAGATAATGCAAAAAAGCATGTCTTATTTTTTTGACTTTCCAGTCACCTTGCTATGACCTTGATGGGACCTTGGGGTGATACCCCGAGTAAAGCACAACACCAGTTCATGCCACCTTTCAAAACCAATTTGGTATCCATACTTATGTTATCATGGGGTTTCAAGCTGCGGTTCCACACTGCTACATTTCAGTAATTTTGCTGACTCACTCCAGCTTTGGGAAAGGGGTGTGATAAGGGGAATACCAAGGGGGTAATCACCCCCAAGGCTAAAATTGCATACAGACTCCTTGCGATGCGTCGTGAAATGGTACCCGACCAATAATGTGTCAACAACAGTGATTTTTAATACTCATCTGCACCTCAAATAGGCTTGGAATCGATACAAAATCCTGAAAATCATGTTTTTTTACCAGTTTGACCTTGCAGTGACCTTGAGATGACTTTAAAGTGACCTTGGAGTGGTACCCCAGTAAAGCTTAACTCCAGTCTATGGCAGCTTTCTTAACCGATTCTGTATCCATCTGTTGTCATGGGAGCCTAAGCTGAAGTTCCACACTGTTACATTTTAGTATTTTTTTCATTCATTCCAGTATTGGGAAAGGGGTGTGATAAGAGGAATACCAAAGGGTATTTACCCCCACCAGGCTGAAAATGCCCCCAAAAACATTGAGATGCGTGTCTAAATGGTACCAGAGAAAGAATGTGTGAACAGAAGTCATTTTTAATACTTTCCTGCACCACACATCAGTTTAAAATTGGTAAAAGTGAAACAAATTACGTTTTTATACCAATTTGACCTTGAAAAGAATTTAATCTGACGTTGGAGTTGTATCCCGTTAAACCACACCATCATCACATGTCATTATTGCTCTTAGTCTGGGATCCTGCTGGTGTGTTTAGAAACATCGGGCAGTACAAAATACCCAGCATTTTTTCTCTCCCTCTCCCAAGAATTCGGCGGTTGAGGGTAGGAGTGGTGCGTGGAGTTCGGCGCTAAAAGGGTTAAGATGAGGGCAAAACCCTGTATAACTTGACCTTGACCTGCGAAGTTCCGCCTTGAACACCTTGTCACTTCTAATAGTTATATAGCACATTCATGCACTCTAATAACCAAGCTAGATATAGATAATAACAAAATGATGGCTTGTTTGGTCCACACACTGGCTAATCTATCCTATTTTAGCACCGTGTGACCTTGAAAATGACCTTTGACCCTGAAAAACTCATCAAATCACTAATTATATCATCTAAATCTATTCTCTGGGTACAAATTATGGAAAAAAGTGCTATTACATAATGTTCTATGTAGCGTGGTTACAAAGTTGTGTTCCAACCTATTTTAATGGCGGCCATCTTGGATTTATGCTAATTAAAAAAATACTCCAGGCGAATTTTATGTCATCATCCGGAATCTGTTTCTAGGGATCCTAATGTACTAAAAAATGCAATAATCTCAATAACTAGTTTTTTCAAGGGGTCCAACGAGCATTCTCCTTGACTATATCTTAGGGGGTCAGAAACCCCTTTTTAAAACATCTCAAAAATATTTCAAACACGGGACACTAAGGAAGCCAAAAAGTACCATAAAACCTCAGAGTACCAACTATTTCCGTGTTAGATCAGCTTTGTACGACTATTTCTGTTGTTAACGATTTGTATTTATTTTTTTAGGGCAGGTGTCTTCAAACTGAAATTTCACCAATAACGCAGCCAGTGGCATCTCCATAGCAGGCATAGCTGGAAAGAGCAGACATTTTTCTAGTTGATAGGCAATTTTTTATCCATGTACATGAATGAGCATTAAACTCGACATTTTGCCCCTCCAGCTGCACGCCTATATGTATAGTTGGATGTATTCGTGTATGTCTCTTCACCCAGGGCCTACTATACCCTATCCTCGCATACAAATTAGGCTACATTGACTCAATGTTGATATAATGATGGGCCAGCTTCGCAGAGAGTGGACCGGTGTTAAGCCAGCATTAGATTTATATCATGTTTATGTTTATTTGGATTGAGTCGGGTTTATGTTACCAAGTTGTTTATTTCTTTCTTTATTCAGATTTTTTAAATGCAAATACATATATAATATCTTAAAATCAAAAACTTCCAATCGATATAGCACATTCTGAATGCTAAAAACAGATTCCATATGCATTAAAATGGTGTGGCAGACACTATTTTTATGAAGATAGCTGTTCTAGAAGTGGAGATATAGCCTTGGCGAAATGGTCTCACCACCCCAAATGCCAGTCCCATTAAAATACATGTAAAATGCCGCAATTCCACGGGCCGATTTTACTTCTTTTTGCCCTCCCCCCTATCTAGTGCCGCATATCATAATGAAGCCTGCACTGTGCATTTTCAAAAACAGCTCCGATAAGGGGTTGCTACTCGGACAGATTTTGAGCTAGGCCTCCTAGTGTGCAAAAAGGTCACTATAGTTCAATTTACGCTTAAATTCATACCAAAGACCCTGTACAATAAGACAGTCAACTCTCCCCAAAACGTGAAATCGCTCTCAGTGCTGTCCCCCGGTATTGGGAGTTGGAACTAATGTTTTTGCCATCTAGCAAGTATGATTTTACCATATTACGACGAGTAATTATGACATTGATCCTATTATAAACAATACATACTTTACATCATAAAAATCGGAAAAATATGTATCACCGAAGGTTTACTTCTATTTTTTATCCAATAATTTGTTGGTTAGTTATTAATACTTTTTAATTGTCTTCTTCCCTTTGGTACCTCAGGGGTTGATGCGCCCGTATAAACAAGTATGCATATTCAGTGTTTACAAACAACAGGTAACGCCCAGCTAACTCAAGACGTCGACTCAATTATAGAGCAGTGCTGGTCCAAGGTTTGCAGTGTTGACCAGCATTACCCCATCATTGGTTTATCTTCTCGTAACTGCTGGCAGGTGACATGGGTGCAAGGGTAGATACGGACAAAGAAAACCAAGATAAGGGCAATGGAATTAATATATATACTATACAAATAATATTACTATATATTATAGTCTAATGACACAGATCATTTATCATGTTTATCATTCGGAATATACCTGAACAGAAATATTTTGTTGATATAAGCATGTTACTGTTACTCCTGATTCTGTCACAGAATTAGCTCATTCAATGCTGAAATCATTCACGCCACAAACGGGTATTACCATTGAGGAGGAGAATTTACTTGCATAATATTATATATCAGTGGATATCTTTGTCGCAAAGTGTCGCGATCTGCATGTGATCAATGTAAAGTAATTTTGATGCCACTAATAAATTGCATACATTTCTGTCTAAGAAGCAATATTCGAATATTCAAGGTGTGGGGCTTTTGTTTCACGTGAAAACTTAAGAAAAATTATTTTGTTCAAATGAACGAATTTTCGGAAATATACCTGAACACATTCTACATAGGAGTCACAACAGAGATCAAATTATTACCATCATCAAAGACACTAAATCACGTGCAAGTTGTGAATGTTTCACGTTAATATTACATATTTATGTCCCCATTTGGCTACACCATGTACTGCGGGAAAACAATGAACACCTTAAAACCAGTAACGGCAGGATAAATAGAATATTATTAAAATTCAACTATAAATAAATTGTGTCATGAAAATAAACGTGTCTTGTTTTCAAGATATCAGTATATACTGCTAACGCTCCAGTCCTCAGTGCCATTGATGGCAGTGGTCCGAAAGAGAAGGCTCACATATTATAATTTTATAATATTGCTTTTGTGCCCTTATCTTGGTTATCTTGGTTTGTGTTTTTAAATAATAAAAGTTTAAATCAAAATACACGTCTGCCAAGTTATGGTTGTTACCAACGTTTTGCCCGATCTCCTTTGTGGTCGCTATGCTTGACGACATATCGTCACACCCCTCCCGTTCTGTGCCCACATATTTGTGTACTTTCTGTACACAGCTCTTCTGTTATTTAAATGAAGACATTTTAATTCCTAAAATTGGATGATAATATAACATGACTTTTCTGCTATATTAGCAGTTATTTTTGTTCCAAAAATAAATATTGCAGAGATATTGTCATCACTGTCAAACCTAGAAAAACATTATTTTTTATTTGGAGGCTAAAGTGGTGAAATTATCACTTGTTTTATATGATGATACACTTGCTAAAGCGTAGTTCCAACTCCCGTTGAAAGGGGACAGCACTGCACAATGTATTACACGCATTTGTATGGTGAAATTCGTAAGTTGATCATCTTATTGTACAGGGTCTTTGTTCATACCCTCTTTCACAGACCAGACACACATCCTTTTAACCCACTGTATCCCTGTCAGATTATCACGAAACAGTTATATCTGATATCCGGGATGAAGGAGACATCGTGTACTTATTGAATATTCACAGAAATATAACTTCTTTGTATTTGTTTTTAATTCAACATAGGTTAAAGCAGCCACATTGAAAATATTTTGTGTGATGATTCCATCATTAGTATACACCTGCCGTGATTTCGGCTTATTTAGGGTGGTGAGACCAAATATGTTAAATTTGGCGGCCATTTTGCAAACCAAAATGGCGGCCATTACCAATTTTACCAAAAAAAAAACATCCATGGCAGTTCTTAACATAAGATACATAAAAGTGTCCAAAAATAAACTAAAACCAAATTTGACAGCGACTTCCAACGAAATTACATAGTGAGCCCGACTATCATCACAGTCGCCAGCTTGAAAATTATTCCGTACGTAACATCATCATAGTGTTTTTTTAACATCAACACATCTATGTAGGCGTACTCTTAACTCCTTTCAAATAGCATGGATTTGTTTCATTCTGCGTGTTTTTTTAATAAAGAAAGCCTTGTCGTTGTCTGACAATTTGGGAGGATTAATATGTACTTATGGCTGTAAGGCCAAGTAATTAGAATAATAACATAGCAGGATCCGCATATACTTCATCAGCCAGGAAAACCCGTGTAACCCATTGTAAACTGGACTAGCATTTGAAATATATGGTAATGGCTCAATTAGGATATATAGCTCTCTTATCAGATGTTGCTTTGCAATAGCATAATTACATGTTCCGGGGCTGCAAAATAAAATGACATCTCGCATACACCGAAATTTTAGCAAGTCATTGCTGTCTTTAAAATAAAGTTACCGTCATCTTAAAATAGAAGTTACCGTCTTCATCACTCAATTATATTACAATAGTTACCGTCATCCCGCTCACTTTTCTGCATAGGAGTTACCGTTTCTCACTATGGAAGTTAACGTCCCTTGTATCAATATTTTACACTGCTCTTACTCTGAAATCCAATACATTAAATATGCTAGCTATGTACCAAAATAAACTTCAGATGATGATGACTAACACTAATTAATTTTTTTTATCATTTGGAAATTTTAAGTCAAATGAAATAAACAGTAAACATACAGACTTTTCTCCACGTCTTCATTATCCGCCATGGTAGGACTATGGTAACTCAAGTTAGTTACCGTCATCAATGGTTTAGGTGTGATCATATGTATAGTAATATATTATGTTTAAAATGTATCATTATTGTCAAATGATTTTTTTTTAATGAATAATTTGAAATACAAGATAATTTTTTTTAAATGAGGACACACGCACTTATTTTAACATAATTCTTATCAATTTTATGTTATGTATCAGATTATTGTCTACTTTTAACGGATTTTGATTAGTAATTAGTGGTATGTTAGAAGTCTGTACAAATACATATTCAAATTTATTGATATTTATGAAATATAAGGATGTATTTATGTACCTTCCTGAAACTACAAATTGGCAGACGAGATAGCAGTGCATGGTCGGGACCTGACATTTTGCACTGTTGGGGGTGTAATAATAATCATGTTAATTAATGTGGCATTCTGCTAGTTTTGGCCTTTCCCTCATGCATGTAGCACCTTGAAACTTACATTGAGGAAATTCATTGGCGGCCATTTTCTATTTATGATAATTTCAGCATTTTATAACGAAAAACTGATTTATATTTAAATTTATATCTAATTAATTATTATCATGTGACATTTTGTCAGTTTGGGTTTTTTCTCATCTACGTGCTTAAAGGTTATGCTATATAATTTATTCCAACTTTATTTATTATCATAATTTTTACTTCCGACTTTAGCTAGGTTGAACGAGGAAAAGGTGTAGTCGTAAAACTATTCAACATATCAACATAATATAAATTAGAATATATTAGGTAATAATAAGAAGAAATTATTGTAATACAACAGCTATTATGCAACACAGAGACAGAAACCACACTTCTATCATAAATTTAGCATTTTGGTTTTTTCTCAGTTGTGGTCAACTTATTGTCAGTGGTTCTAGTAGAAATTTGTCCACAGGGTTCAAAGTTCCTTGAAGTTTATGTTATTGCATTTGTCGTAGAAGCAACTGCACACTTTTCCCTTAATTCTATGCCGATATAGATCAAAATCACGAATTTCAGAGTGGGTCTTTTTCAGTTTTAAAACGACATTTGTCAAGGAGGAGGTGTTCATAAAGCACTGCAGCTGAGTATGTTGTCTGGCTTGATCCACATTACAATTTCTGTATAGTAATGTTAGAGGTCCTAGAAAACAAAGACTATGCTTCATACATCATAATAGTGTTCACGTCTATGCATAATGCATCTGTATAGCCTACTAGTATAACCGAGCATAAATGCTTTAGTCAGCTCTTCCCGCTTCATTTGTATATCGGTACCTATGTTATGGGTCTACGGCCATTACAAATATGAATACTTCTTTCAGTGCGGGAATCGACTTTAGACGGCCGAATCTGACGTCTAGAGACGTCAGATTATGACTTTAGACGTCAGAATCTAAATATGACTTTAGACGTCAGAATCTGACAGTGGCGGATCCAGGGGGGGGGGGGGGTTGGTCGCTTAAAACCCCCACCCCTCAGAATAAAATCTTCACCTAATTTATTGGTTTCCTTCCGATTTGGTGATATACTGAGTGAGAAACACTGCCCAATATGCCTTGGATTGCATGAGAAAGCCTTTGGAAATCAAATATTTCCCCGGGAGCGAGCCCCATCGACCCCTTTATAATATTTTTTTTTGTCAAATTTTTAACCCCCCCTCACTGAAAAGCTAGATCCGCCCCTCTCTGACGTCTAGAGACGTCAAATTCTGACGTCTAGAGACGATCCCCGCGCTGTAAGGGCTAACTATACACTATAATATCAAAGTCTTATGAGGTCTCTTTAACCTAAAAAGTGCTTACAAAACATTGATATTGGTGCGGCATTATATTATTTCAATATCGATATATTTGAACACGGTTCAACATGCTCAACATACAATACATCTAACACGCTCAAATTACCTTTTAGCAGTTCAATGAACAACAAAGTAAAGTTTTCAAACATAGCCATTCATATTACCACATTTCTTTGTGTATAAATGAACATAATTATGTAGAATAAACACACTCTCTCACCAATAATGCGCGATACGACTTTGATTTTTAAGACGCTACATCCATGTTCGCATGCTCCGATTTCGAACTCTTTCTTTTGGACACATTCATTGTTTTTAACTTCAGCATAATTTTCCTCGTCAGGTCTGTACAAAAACCGGCATTGATAGCACTGCGTAGTCACCATTCCTGGAAATAAATGTATCGTAAAATATTAACTCATAGCAGTCTAAGTCCGAGCCCAGCTCGGACCTGGAATTTATGAAGCTGCAGTCTAAGTCCGAGCCCAGCTCGGACCTAGCAACAATGCTTAGCCCTTCAATAGATGGCATCACTTGCGCAACTATGAACACAGCATGGGAAACCTAGAACATAAAGGGTTGATTTATCTGCGTCACAACCGTTTCTGAACTAAAAATAAAACTCCAGGCTCAGCTAAATACGAGGCTTTCGGTATTTTACAGATGAGCTGAGAATGCCATCTCAAAATATGAAATATGAAATTGCCCCTCAGATAATTCAGAAATATTACTATATCCCATGGTAATAACTTATTTACCCTGTTAAGTTGTGTGCATAGACCCATTGAATGCTTCTTCGAGCCGTCTGTGATGTATTTTATTATATTTTATGTGAATTGATATAGGGCCTAATGTTGTAATCCTGAATCTCCGTGAATCTCAAAAATACCATTTTTATACAAAATTTCCGAAAATTCAACTACCTAATTAGCATATTCAAAATAGCGGTCGGTTACCATGGCAACATTACATTGGCCAATTAAATGAAGTGTATTCTGGTTATATATTATATATCTGTTCCTGTGGTGTATGGGAAATACATATGCCATCATTCTAAATTTCTATTTGGAGTATCAGAAAATGTCTCAAAATCACAAAAATGGCCAGACCACACAGACGTCCAATGTCAAAACGGCCAGACTGCTATGAGTTAATCTTATCAATGCAATAAACTACCTGTCCCTACTTTGATATGACCTAGTATATTTATATTTAATTTCCTTAACCCTTCAACCGCCAAATTATTCAGTCTGAATTTTCACCCACTTGAAGTTGAGTGAAAAAACTTCAACTGAGTGAAAATTATTCAGATTTGACAAAATGGAGGTCAACTGTTTTCAAATATTGCTGATTGATGTCACATTTTATCTCTAACATGTTTAAAAGGTGGTGCTTAATGTGCTAATAAAAAAATGAAAACCCGAATATATGCGTCACCGGCGGTTAAAGGGTTGAAGCACCAAGTACGATATTGCAGTCGTTTTTAATGCGTTTTATTAGCCGATTATATATATCACTGTTATTGAGAACAAAAATGAATGTTTAAGCTCCAAGATTTACAAATGTTTATTTAATGTTGGCCCACCGTCTGTGACGTTGACCCAACATACACCTACTCACCTAGTGTTTGGTCAATGCCTATTGTTTGGTGGGATAAAGTCAGATCAATACATGTCCCGCTCTCAACACGTCACCATGTTGCGGATATATAGGCCTAATTCAGCTACATTCATTTTCAGTCTGCAAGTAAATGAGCTGTGATACTGTGACCTACTCCTTCAAAAATGTTAAAGCACGTCCGCCAAATTTGGCACCCAAAGTAAAATAAACCCAAAAATAATTATTATACAACCTAATTGTGCTTTCATTAGATACTATGAATAAATATGGGTTTAGACATCAAAAGTATAATTGTATGTCAAATACATGTAGTACACATGATGCAGGGTTCTAACCAGCCTGAAATGCCCGGGTATCAGTCGAGGCGCCAGCCGAGCTCCTAAAAATCGGCGAGGGGTCAGGGGGCCGCCTAGGCCCCCGGAAATTTTGTAGATACTAGCTGCTCTAATATGCATTCTAAAGCATTTTCATACACTTTGATACATGGCTCTCACGGGTCCTTGAAAACGGTGAAAGTCCGTGAATATGAAAAAAAAAGAAATACAGGCCTTGAAAATTCCTTCATTTTTTTGTAAAAATATAAATAAAAAACTGGGATTTTCATGAACCAGTGATGTTTTGCTGTTGATCGCGACAAACGTCACTCTGTCTCATCTATAGATTGACTGTTTTTTTACAGACTTACTTTGCAGACAAACCACGGCACAGCCGTTATCAATTAGAAATCCGTAATCGCCAGATATACGGCAATAGCGAAAACATCGTAGATGATAATATGCCAGCTCCGCTGCAACCCAGGTATAAGTCTATGTCGCATCTGAAATTTGACAATCAGCCAGAAGGTTTCAGCCACAGATTGACCCCATACAATATCGTGGGACATTTCTTTGGACGGTCATATCTAAGTCTTGGCCTTGAATAATCAGGTCGAAAATAGTGATTTTTAGAATCAGTAGCATTTCAGCTACGATATCGCATGCTGAGATTATTTTCCGCACAGTTATTAAAAAGTTATGGGCATTTTTCGGGCTTGGGGTCGAATACAGCAATCGAGACGAATACAGCAATCCACGGCCTCAATGAGGACGTCGCGGCTACTGCTTAACCAAAAAATACAAGTCGCTGCACGAATGATGGGTTAATGCTGGCCAGCTCTCTGCGAAGTCGGCGCATCATTAGGCAAGCATTGCGTCAGCGCCTCGTGTTTGCTGGGATACGGCAGCCCCGCAATTTTCAAATGGATTAATAAAAGACGATTATTTACGGGGTAACGGCAGCGTGTCGCTCTTTATTCAGCGTATCGGCAGCGTGTCGGCGATGTTAGTAGCGTAGCGGCAGCGAAAATCAGCGTGTCGGCCCGACACGCTAAAAGGGCCTGGTTAGAAGCCTGCGACATGTATTCTATGTCGATTTACAGGTGGTGTGTATGGTGAGCGCGCGGTTGCCCCCTGACAAATATCACAGCCAACGACAGAATGCGTCGTTGGCTGTGACATTTTGTCTGGGTATGTTGTGACATTTGGCTGTAACATTTAGAGAGATTTGACATTTGTAGGCACATTATAATATATAATAATAGTATTATTACGTAGTAATATAAAGTGAAATTGAAGTACAAAAGGACACGTGAACAGAACAGAACTGAACAGAAGGAAATGGGGAAGTTGATCAGTGTTGTTCACACTTACTTCGAAATTGTTATTGCTAAATTTAGACATCATTTATTTCAGCAAAAACACACCTAAAAGTAACTAGGCTCACTTAACTGGCTGAATTAGAATACATATCCGCAGGAAAACGAGCGATCGAAGTATATCTATTGCCATTTCTGTGAGAGAACAGTGAAATTATGCTCTTAAAAACAACCAAATACAGATGAAAAGTCATAACATGTTAACTTAGACTTTTACTTTATATATAACCATGATAACACGTTTTAATGGTACACACGTCAATCGATGAAATGTGTTTGAATCTTCTCTTTGACAGCTTCCAATCAAATTCTGATTTGTCGTCTTTAAAAAATAAACATATTTAACGTCAGATAAATATTAACTAACTATGGCGGTATATTCCATACGTCCGTGCACATTACCTTCTGTTACAGCTCCTCTCATTTCCAGCTGTCAACGATTTGTTCTATGAAATCGACTTATGACGTATTTTTATAGGCTATATTTTGCTTTCAACAAATTGACATTTCTTGCCTGACTTTATTGGTATACTTCAAATGAAAATATCATTTCTCGTTCACTCTGATACTGGGCTACGTAGGCCTATATCTTTTTTCAACGCGGTGTATAATATAATTTTGAATAAATAATAAAAATATAAAATGATCTGAAGAGAGACGGACAAAATATTATTATTTATCAAAAGATGTGGTGTTGGGAGTGCTTAAATTGAATTGTAGAGAAGCACTGTGGTTAAGATCCCAATAGGTCCATACCTAGCAAACACGAGGCGTTGGCCCAATGTTGGGCGGGCCCATCATCAGTCAAACATTGGGCCCACACTTCGTGTTTGCTGTGTACATTCTGTAATTTCTGTTTTGCTTCTCAGAGATATGTTACAGGTGAAATATAGGACAAAATATTTAAATATGCGACGATGTCTCAAATTCCTATATTTTTATATCTCACTGCATTTGGTTTGTATATATTTGGAGGTTGCTAAGCACAGAGGGACAAACCACAATAAAGTTATTTTATGTAAAATAGAACTTAAAGGCTGTACATTATGAATACAGTTTGACAAATGTTTGTTTGTGATTCTTTTTATAGTGGTCGAAATGCGTACTATGTTGAGTATTTTTATATTCACGTTGATGTTTGAACATATATAGTTTAATGAATATTCACTTCTATTTTGCAGAATAGAACGAATTATCAACATATTTAGTACAAGCAAGTTGCACATTATGTGGTTATGATCTGCTTTGGACAAAGATATCTAATGATAATCTGATAATAAGATAATAATGTCAATTTTCCAGCTAAGTCAGGGTAATCTGTCAGAGAATGAAATGACAAAGTTTCTGATGATAAGAAAAATAGCGGCGACTGTTCACAGACAGTGCCAATAGTCACTTTAGCGGCCATCTTGGATATGCAAATTATTCGATTATTGAGCTTAATAAATATAACCATTCAGATAAAGGTATCAAAAAGAAGTGGGATGGAGATGTGATTATGATGAAGATCTAATAACGAATATGATTTAGGCCTACACTGCAGATGACCCAATCCCTTTCGTGTATCAGGGTGAAACTAGTCATAAATAATTGCTTCATCGGTGACTTTTATCCCAGATCATTTCCTGGATTTGAAAGTGGGGGTAGATTTTTTTTACAACAGGACGGGGAATTATAAAGATAGGTGGGGAATTGTTGTCTGATTGATGTACATGTACAACGCATCTTTAATATTTTGAACCCAGTCAATACAAAACTCGGACCAGCACTGCTGGCATGACGAAACAACACTACACATTATGGCCCGCCACTGCTCCAGCTCCTAGCTGCTAGAAGTCAAACAATGACTCTGTTTCGACAGTTACAAAAAAGAACAATACGTGTAATTACATTAAGTAAATATCTTGCCAACACTGAACCCTTATTTAAAAATCTTAACATACTTCAAGTGGAAGATATTTTTAGACTTCAACGACTTTTTTTATTATCGATTTATCACCTTTACCACCCTACCTAATTATTTTCTCTCATTATCTTTTTCAGGAAATATAAACCAATACAGAACTAGAAAGAGGCATGAGTTACAGCCTATCCGAATATATCATGAATTTGCTAAAAAGAGCCTTTTATACGGTATTCCTTTTATAATAAATAGCTGCCAACCTAACTTGAAAGAAAAAATCTACACAGACAGTCTGTTTAGTTTTACACATTACTTCAAACACATAACCATAGAAAATTACAATATTCACTGTAGTATTTAAAATTATTATGTTTGTATAAATAACTAGATGGTCTCCTGCACATTTGTTTGGACGGTTAAACTAAAGAGTCAATTGCTTGACGTTATTGGCTGATTTTACCAGATTTTTCGGGATTTTAGCGTTATTATTATTAATATTATTATTATTTCTTCTTCTTCTTCTTCTTCTTCTTCTTCTTCTTCTTCTTCTTCTTCTTCTTGTCGTTGTTGTTGTTGTTGTTGTTGTTGTTGTTGTTGTTGTTGTTGTTGTTGTTGTTGTTGACGAGGGACTCCGCCCAATCTCACCATTAAAACTCAAAGTTCCTCCTCCTCCGTCGAGTCGACGGTTCCAAACAAGTCAGAAAACTCTCTCCTCTCTTGTCATGTTTATTTGATTAACATGCGATAACAGCAAAGCACAACCCCCCGCGCAGGGCACGTCTCTATTGACTTAGCGAGAGCGAGCTACGGCACGTCCGTAGTCGCCGAGTGTAACGCCTGAAGTGCGGGAAAAATACCAAGGCCGCACACATTGCTTTATGTGCACCCGTCACCAAGGTACGGAAACGAGGCGGTCATCCCCATCCCCCCGCGTCCAGGAGGCTGGGGAAAAACGCCACATTAACTGAACGACGTCAGGATCCTACATTACCCCCGGGTGAGTGATAACGTAGGACCAAACTGACGTGTAGGAGACTGCTTCGTGCAAGTAGCGGGGTTGTAAAATATGTAACCTCTTATAACTAAGCATAGTTTGTTTTTGTTTTTAAAAAAATATAGCGAGTGTGGTTACAGCGTGGGTGGTTGAAAGCGCAGCATTATACGTGAATTGTCCTATCCTCTTAACACCAACTGTCCTTTATGTATGATTCATTTGCTGCAAGCTGCGATCAACCTATTCATTTAATTACATAATTTCTATTAGTAATTTAGCAATGAGCTTGCTAAAAAAAAAAATGTCTTTTAGTTAAATATCTGTACACAATGCTGCCAGGCCTGGCATATTCATTTACAATTTAACAACATTGTTATTACGAGGTATGCGGTTGGGCCCGCCATAGATGTCGTTAGGCGCAACTATGGCGTGAACCATCTGCACGAATCGGGCAGGAGTCTGGATTATTCGTCCGACTCTAGTTTTTCGCACTGTTTGGTCGGTCGAAATTTTTTCGCGATTAGCGATATTCGCATGTTTGCTTTTTGTCGAGTCGATTGCGGCGTCAGCAGCACCCGGGGTTTTACCCCGTAGATGTAAAGGTATGCGGGAATACGTTCGTAAAGCGAATGCGGCGCTACATAAGTATTGTCTCTGTTAGACAAGTTGACTTTAACATCTATTTGCTTTGGGACTGTGGCCGATTTTTGACTGCTTCTGACTGCTGTCGACTTTTTTGTGTTGACTCTCGTCCCGTTGGACGTCGGAGTGTCCGCACTACCAGGTCTAGGTGGACCCTGTGGATTCTTACTAGATGTCCTGGTAGCCGTCGACTTCCGTGGTTTGCTTGGCGTATTACGCTGTATTGTCGTACCTGTCGTAGGCTCGCACTCCATATGTGCGGGTTTAACGCGATCTAAAGAGACCGTCTCAACCTTGCCTTTAACTAGGATTTTCATTACTCTGCCACTCCTCGCGACGACCTTGTATGGTCCGTCGTAAGGGGCGGTCAGAGGCGGTGCAATTGCGATTCGGCGCAAGAATACATGAGTACATGTAGCTATTTCCTTGAATTGGAAAATGTTGTGTTGTTGTGTGTCACGTGGCGGACATAGACGGAGACGCGACATGGCCACGCGTAGCTTGTCTGAATAATTCTCCAAATCAGTGTTGGCGTCGACGGTGTACTGTTTAGTAAACTCTCCTGGGAGTCTAAGGGTTGTCCCGTAAATCATCTCGGCAGCTGACCTGCCTAGTCTCTCTTTCACGGCTGAACGAACTCCTAAAAGTATAGCAGGTAACGTGATAGTCCACGGGTTCGGTGACTCGTGCGCCATAATGGCGGCTTTCAATTGACGGTGGAAACGTTCGACCATGCCATTCGACTGAGGGTGATAAATCGTGGTAAGATTTCGAATAATCCCGAATTGATTACACAAACTATCCCACAATTTGGACTCGAATTGAGCGCCCCTATCAGTGGTGATAGTGGCTGGGGTACCATAACGTGCTATCCACCCGCTGAAGAAGGCATCGGAGACCGTTTCGGCTCTAATATCTACCATAGGTATAGCTTCGGGCCAACGTGTAAAACGGTCGACGCAAGTCAGTAGATATCTAAAACCATCGGCGTAAGGTGAAGGTCCGACTATGTCTACGTGTACATGATCGAATCGCTCGGTAGGTTCAGTGAACTTTCCGAAAACTGGAGTGTTGTGACGTGAAACTTTAGCGGTCTGGCAACCCTTACAGGTACGACACCATCTAGCAATATCTATGTTCATGCCGTGCCATACAAATCGGGTATTAATCAAAGGTCTGGTAGCTCTATGCGATGGATGGCCTAAACCGTGCAAGTTTGAAAAAACTTTTCAGCGATATTTCGCGGTAAGGTACGGCCGGTTGTGTCCCGTGGACACATCACACCAGATCAATTGATTATCGAACGATTTTAATAGTTTGAACTTCATAGTTGATGTAGTCGAGTGTCTCAAACGCGTGAATTCCGCGTCATTAGCTTGGTCGAGACTTAACTCTTTATAGTCTATCGCTGGTCCATCATGTATCGCTGACACTGATGGTCGTGACAGCGCATCAGCGACGAAATTTGTCTCTCCTTTTACATATCTAATATCGGTGGTGAATTCAGCGATGAACGCTAAATGACGTGTTTGTCGTAGGGATGCGCGCTCAGTCACGGATGACATTACGAATGTCAACGGTTTGTGATCTGTATTAACGAAAAAATTTCGTCCTGCTAAATTGTGTCTGAAATGTTTATTTGTAGCGTATACTGCCAAAAGCTCACGATCGAACGCGCTGTAGCGTGTCTCTGCTGGGTTCAGCTTCTTGCTGAAAAACGAAAGCGGCTGCCACATACCGTTTAAAAATTGCTGCAAAACGCCACCGACGGCGACATCACTAGCGTCGCACGTGCTGTTAAGCTGGGCCGTAGAATCTGTGTGCACCAGAAGCGTAGCGTTTGCCAATATCTGTTTTGACTCAGAAAATGCTGACTCTGCGTTTTTATTCCACCTCAAATCGAAAGTTGATTTCGGTGACAGTCTGGTATGCCCTTCATTGGCAGAAGTCAGTAGATTATTGAGTGGCGTCAACTTCGCGGCGCAATGCGGTATGAAACGGTGGTAATAATTCACCATTCCCAGATATCTACGCAATGCTCGTTGCTTTTCGGGTTTAACGAAAGTACAATCGCGTCAACGGCGCTGGGTAACGGCGAAATGCCTTCGGCGCAAACGTGGTGACCTAGGAAACTTAATTCAGTTGTTCCGAACTGACACTTTTCAGGACCAATTGTAATTCCGTACTCCGGTAGTCGAGCAAAAAGAATTCGTAGATGTTTCTTATGCGTTTTATGATCTGGGCTGGTTACCAGCAGGTCATCCAAATAAACAAAAACGAAATCAAGTCCGCGTGTCACGTGGTCTATAAATCGCTGAAACGTTTGACCGAAATTTCTTAGACCAAATGGTGTTCTAGTGAAATTAAACAAGCCAAAAGGTGTGGTAACAGCAGTCTTGTGTACGTCGGACGGTTCCACCGGAATTTGGTAATAAGCCCTGACCAAGTCGATCTTCGAAAATTTTTTCGATCCGACTAACCGCTGCGTGAAATCTTGTATATGAGGAATCGGATAACGGTCCGGTACGGTCTGTGCATTCAAACTACGGTAGTCCCCGCATGGTCTCCAATCGCTGTTTTTCTCTGGCACCATGTGAAGCGCTGAGGACCACTCACTGTCGCTGGGTTCAATGACCCCTAATTTTATCATCTCGTCAAACTTGCGTTTTGCGGTAACCAGCTTATCGGGTGCTAAACGTCGTGGTCGTGCAAAAACCGGGTGACCTTTAGTCACAATCTTGTGAGTTATACCGTGTTTAACGGTCTCACCCTTTGTCGTAGGGCGTGTCAGTTCCGGGAACTGGCCGAGGAGTTTTGTGTACTCATTCTGAACGGTATCAACTCTGTTCAATGACAGAGGTTTAATCAAAGATAGTGAAGCGGCAATGGTTGGCCTGTACGCATGTCTCGGAGACATCTGCTTCTCAAGTCTACGAGCAAATTATAGTGGATTAAAAAATCAGCCCCGATTATGGGTTGCTGCACATCTGCCACTATGAACGTCCACGGATATTCGCGCTTTAAGCCGACATCGACGACGCGTTTACAGTTGCCGTAAGTATGTATAGTACTGTTATTAGCTGCCACCAGGGGGAGACTGCCAGCGTCCGAAATCCCGTTAGCGCAAGATTTCGGCAGAACACTGACAGCTGCGCCCGTGTTGATTAAATATCTGCATTTATGTCCTTTATCTGCGACATATAATAACTTAGAGTGAGATAACGCGATATTTGCTACTTCGCGCTGACCTAATGTGACATAGTATGAACAGGGTTCACTGCACAAGCGCGCCTTTTCACCATAAGTTTGGTGGTAATAGCAGTGGCTGTGTCGGTCGGTTGTGCGACATTATTTTGCGGCGTTTGCGGCGGCGGTGCGAAAGGTCGAACATTTTGTTGTGCATTATTACAATTATTTGATTCATAAACAAACTCAGTGGCCTGTGCATTCGGCGGCGGAACGAAAGGTGGAGCATTATTATTTTCATTGCTATAATGACTAGGTTGGTTGCTAACAAAACCTGAGGGCTGAACATTAGGAGCAAATGCAGGCGCGTGAGCATAGTTATTTGCTCGTCCACGTCCTTTATTTCTTTTCCTCTCTGATGTAGTCACTGTTTCTAATCTCTTGATTCGCTTAGACAAATCCTCTAACAAACCAACTAGTTTGGTGGTTTCTTCGACTTTAATCTCTGCGACCCCCGGCTTACTCTCTTCGACGTCCTCTTCTGCTGCCAGTGCCCGGTCGGCCAAAACGGCCAAACTTTCGAGGGTGGCACTGTCGGGTTGAATCACCAAATGGGCTCTGATGGAAGCGGGCATCTGGCGTATGAATGCTTGCCGAATTACAGCTTTCCCCATCACAGCTTGTGGTCCGGAGTCAGCCGCCTTTTGTAACAACGCATGAAACGCGAGGGAATGTCATTACCAATCTTCTCGCCAGAGATAACTTTGTTGACCCTTTCGGGTGTGGTCAATCCTCGTCTCTCAATCAAAATCGCTTTCAGGCTGTCGTATTTGTTGGACCCGAAAGTCTGAAGTAGCACGTCCCTCACGTCCGATGCAATCTCGCCCGAAAGTGCAGCGCAGGGTAAGCTGTACCTCTCGTCATCATAATTGATCTGGTGAAGAGCGAACTGAGTCTCAATTTGGTTGAACCAGAGCTCAACATCCGAGGCGTAGAAAGTTGCGATTCTGAACTTTGGTAAGTTCGTAGCACGTCTCTGCGACTGTCTACCGAGCGGTGAAGAACTCCTTGAGGAGTCGCTCCTAGAGTGAGAATTCATACGTCTAGCTCGAGCAATTCGAGCGAAATCAGCTTTGAGGCGTTGATATTCCTCGTCCGCCTCTCGGAATCGAACCTCATTGTCCTCACTGTCGGGATGATAATCATCTTTAGGTCTAGCACCCGAACCTTCTAGGGGCGTTGACATGAAGCCTTCACTGTCGCACTGCTTTGACATTATGAAGTAGTGTTTGTAAAATTATCTAACTAGTGAAGCATCTGAGATAGCTGGCCTATTGGCTCTGCGTCTATCCCAAATGTGTTTAAAATGGCATGTCGTATTAACACATGCCAACTATTTTTGACGCGCCGTGCGCGGATAGGTTGTGCAATGCCGTGAAAATCAGATGACATATGTTGAAGCTTAGAAGTGTAGACTGTAGAAAATGTTCATGCTATGTCGCATGTTGCGAGAAACGGGGGTTGCAGATTAGTTGAAAAAAATGTGTCGTTGAAGTTTTACCTAGATGCTGTGCACTAATTCACAAAAGGTATGTATTGATTGAAGTGAGATATAAAACGTTTTCACTTAGTCACACCATGCAAAATGGTACCGTGAAAACTGTAGGTCGAAGTGGTACATAAAAATAATATGCCAGATACAACTATGATAAGCTATGCTAAGCTAGGATAATAGTATTTTGTAAATCGACGTGGGTGAAAAAAAATTTTCACACTAGTCGAAAAACACATTCAAATATTTGCAATGTTTCGCAATAGCGCAACTGTCAAATCGAATATTTCTGTATTTATAAAAAAATTAAACTTCAGAAATAAACTATCGTGAGAAAATTTCGTTCTCAAACTGATAGACTAAATGTGACTGCGAAGAAAAACAGTGACATTTATGATTTAAGAATAATATCTAAAACGTGACTGACAGTAGTCTATGCTGATTAATGATAAAGTATGTCATTTCGCTGAAAAATGATGTCTGTGATGAACATTCCACGTTTTTTTTTTTTTATAATGGTATGTTCATCACCGAGTCATTCTCATGAACGTCCGAATCAATCGCTCGCATCGATTCATTGATTGACGTATAAACCGACTGTCTTCGGTGCGGTTGTTTTTATGTCGTCTGTGGTGGGTGTGTGTGTGGTGTATTGTCGGTGCTCACAGCCTGTGCGGCAGGCAGCATGTGGCTTATAGTCTGTGACGGTAAGCTTTGGGCGGTACGTACATAGTATACAGTCAGCATCCCCGTCTCGCCTCACATTAGCATATTCATTACCTACTGCGTGCCCAAATAAGGCGCTAAATAGCCTAGCACGATTACAAACACCGAAAGGCGTTTCAAAATGAACAAAAATCTCGCACAATTAGTGGCAGATATTGTTTTCGAAACAACTTATTTACATTTCTTCTCCCTCAATCGTTTTGAAAAAGAAGATTTATAAATAATTAAAAAAAAAAAAAATTATTACAATCAGTCCGTGTAAAATTTGGAACACGTGAAAAATGATCTCCACCAAATCAAAATAGCTGCTTATTTAATGCTAATGTGATGTGGCGACACAGGTTCACTGTCCAGATGCATGCGGTTAGGGGGAAACACGTGGATGCCCACGGCGGGCGAAGAGCTAAGTTAGGGAAACCAGCGTCCAAAATGGCGCACACCTACCAAATACATGTACAATATTCAGCATTCTCTGAAATAACATATGATAATAGTACAAAATATTGACCTACGGTCCTGGGAATATTTTAAACAGACCAAATAAGACCGTTTATTGACATTCATTTAGGGAAACAATTTATTTTGGCCCTAAACCTATTAAAGGTTACCCGAGTCGAAGCGATATTTAAAATTTCTGTCGATTGTGTAGAAAAAAATCAGAAAAAATGACGAGATTTCGTCTATGGACTTTAAAATCGAGTTACCCAATTATGGTAATCAACGATAAAAAATTGAGTTACAGAAAATACCCACTTTCTACTCGCCTACAGTGGCATTAATAGGATGAAGGCATTAAACAAACTCTTACAATTAAAAAATGATAGACTAGGTCTATGAGAATAATTTTCTGGATTCTTCTATAGAAACCGACAAGGCCGCCATCTTGAAAAGGCGCCAAACACGTGGGATTTCGACCAAAAGTTTAGAAATTTACGCCGAAAAGAAACGTGCTTCTCTTCTGATAACTCTTTCTGACTAATTTAAACTGGCATATATATAATGACCTACAGCTTCACGTACCTTATGAAAAAAATGCTATTGATTTTTTTCAAAAAATCCCTTAAAATTAATGAAAACTATCCTTGAAAACAGCGGTTTTCAACTGGCGTCTAGGTGAAAACACTGTTGCGTAGACGATCAGTCGTCAGGGGTCACCAGTATGGTGTGATGGGCCTACGCCGGGAGCTCCATTATGGGGTCACAATGACCGACGAGGGACTCCGCCCAATCTCACCATTAAAACTCAAACTTCCTCCTCCTCCGTCGAGTCGACGGTTCCAAACAAGTCAGAAAACTCTCTCCTCTCTTGTCATGTTTATTTGATTAACATGCGATAACAGCAAAGCACAACCCCCCGCGCACGGCACGTCTCTATTGACTTAGCGAGAGCGAGCTACGGCACGTCCGTAGTCGCCGAGTGTAACGCCTGAAGTGCGGGAAAAATACCAAGGCCGCACACATTGCTTTATCTGCACCCGTCACCAAGGTACGGAAACGAGGCGGTCATCCCCATCCCCCCGCGTCCAGGAGGCTGGGGATAAACGCCACATTAACTGAACGACGTCAGGATCCTACAGGGTCTCTTCACAGTGGGGGACAGACGCTGATTTCATCTTCCAGTCTTCAAAGCAGCCCCTTGGGATGACATCAATTTTCGTTTTTAATTCCGTACTGAAGCAGTGTATCCCACGGATCATGTTTTTATTTTTTTCAGAATTTTGATATTTTTACAAATATTTTTAATCAACATTTCTATGAAACCAGAAGTAACCCAAACAAACTATTTGTATACCTGAAGGACGATTGAATGTTTTCACAGCATTGGGCCACATGCATCGACATGGCATCGGCCCAGCGTTGGGCAAACAATCAGTGCTGCAGGTGTGTCCTCCCGTGTCCTGACTATAAGACACCAATTAGCGGCGAATGCTCTGATCTTACCGTCTGATACATGGGAATATGTGATGTGAAGTGCTGATTGGGCATCGGCCCAGCGTTGGGCAAACAATCAGTGCTGCAGGTATGTCCTCCCGTGTCCTGACTATAAGACACCAATTAGCGGCGAATGCTCTGATCTTACCGTCTGATACATGGGAATATGTGATGTGAAGTGCTGAATATTGCTGACTTGTTTTGTTTACATGGCAATATACGACCTGGAAATACAACTATTTCACCCTTTTTTGGTGCTTTAAAATTATTTTTTGACTTTTTCGTATTTTCAGTTAAGATCAGTAGGCTATATAGCTTTATATAAATTGAATTTTCAAAATTGACAACATTGAAAATGTCTCATCCCAAGGGGTCCCTTTAACATTGTTATTATCACATTTATCTAATTATCGTGATAGAAACTATTTTATACATGACACATTCTTAACCATGGACTAGTGAAAAACCAGTGCTCTCTTCCTATTAATGAAGTTATAGTAAAGAATTTATTATATTCAAAACTCTCAGATAAGTAAATAGTCATCAGAGGGTCTCGAGAGCAACTGCCTGTACTCAGCTTCGGCCTGTCAAATAACCCCTCCCTGGCTATTCACTCCAGGCATTCACTAAAACACATGATGATTATATAAACAGTTCATGCTTACATTAACACTGATTAAAATCACCTGATCACTAGGTTAACAAATGATTTCTTTGTATTTGATATATGCGCCTAAAATTGAGTCACACACAAGGCAACAGTGAAGATTAATAAGGACAGCTATTAGATTTAACAGACAGTCCAAGATGCTCTCATCTCCCAACTATGCCTTACATAATGCATAACGTGAACTGATTGTGCATTCACTGTGCAGTGCTGGCCTACACAGCAAACACGCGAAGCTCAGACGATGCGGCACAATGTTGTGCCAGCGTCGAACACGATGGGCCAACACTGCACCAGCACCGGCCGAACGCTCCGCGTTTGCTGGGCTCACTGCTTGGAGGCTGGACCAGCATTAGAACAATACAGCGACAACGCCTATATGCACTGGACGAGGGTGCACAGCGGGGCTGACGAGGACCACGCCTGTAGCACTGGTGAAAGCCGAGGACACACGCTGATGGTAGACGGACGGCACCCGGCATGGCAAGACCAAGAAGGATCATCACCGAACAATATGAGTATTGTATATAATAAATGTAAATTTGAACACATTCACTGAGTTCGTTGTCTGTTATGCCCTCCTGATCATTCGCAATAAATCAACTTTGAGACAATTAGGTGACTGGTCGGTGTCGGCTTGTTCTCGCCACCAGCACTGCCAGACCAGCAAAGACGAGGCGTTGAACCAGTGCTGGTTTTATGCCGGGCCAGCGTCGCAGACGGTCGGCCAGCATTGGCCCATCATCGGGTCAACGTCTCGTGTTTGCAGGGAGTGTTGTGAGGCCACATTGTGTTTTGAACATCGCCGAGTGTGAAGATAATAAAACTATTGCCCCACTGATTAGGTCTAAAGACGATTTAGTTACTGTAGATCATCTTCCCGGCAGCAAGTCTTGACACAGCGAGGTCTCAGGAGTAGCGAACCTTGCGGGGGGAGATGCTGTAGATATAAAGAACGAGTTTCATCACATCAAAATACATAGTCTCTACTGTCTACAGGAGCCGTTTAATAATATTAATTACAAAAGCCATTGACACTACATCTATTAGCTATCAACCTTTATGGTTATGCTGCTGAAGGGGAAACATCTACAGTTTTTTTTGCAAAAAACTAGACTCTTCTAGTTATATAGGTTCAGGCCCGTAACCAGCTACTTGAAAAGGGGGGTTCGTTTTTAAATATTTTATTTAAAGTTGAATATTGACTAAAAGCGCACCAAAGGTGCGCTGTTCTAGGGGGGTTTGGGGGGCATGCACCCCGAGAAAAAAATGGGATAAACGACTAATTTTGTGCATTTTGGTGAATTCTATATATTGCACGTTTTTGACCTTTGAATGTGATGTTTTCTTAAATTACCATGCATCGGTTTAACATATTGAATTAACATATCAACAAATACAAAGCATGATATATTTATATGACCATATTTATTATAGCATATATGGTAGGACGTGCCAGCTCATGAAAATTTTGGTAACAGGTAGCCTCGCCTCAATGTAACCTCGCCACAGGTAATCTCGCCACAGATTTGGTAACCTCGCCACAGGGGGCTGAGTAAGTAACCTCGTCACATTTTCGACACACCTGTTACATCTGTTATATCCGCATTTATCAATGTATTTTCTAAGGTTATTCTCTACCTTGAACCTGTTAATTCTAATAATAATATTGGATATATAATTAATATGGTTTTAGTGGTCACTGGTGTATAAATTATGTCTATATAGACTTATGTACTATTACAATGAGCATCAAAAAATGTACAAATTATATATGATGAAAAAACATTTGAGTTTGCAATAATATGCCTAAAAATTTATTGTGTACAACAAATTAATATTGTAGAAACAAATTTCATGCTGTCTAATATAATAACCCTTAAACCGCTGAATTAAATAATTAAAAAACATCTGAAGTTGTATCTCACTACCTCGACCCACAACTTTAAGTGGGACAAAACTACTATAGTATTAGCTTAATTTGTAATTTGAGACAAAGCCATTTACAAATATTGATGTTTAAACGGTTAATAAAACGGATTAAAGAGACTGTAGTCGCGCTTAGCAGATTAATTGGTGATAAATAAATTAGGTGTGGCGGCAATAAGTCACGATGGTGATGACACTGCCCAAGATGAGCTCCGACAAGCGCGAAAAGACCCGAGAGATAGAAGACGATGAATAACACTCAAGCTATATGAACAGCTCCAATGGTACTCATAAGGGTGTTGACAAAACACGTGAAATTAACTCATGTGCGTGAGTAATGACACAAAGTCAATTGGGCGCTTGGACCTACTTACAAGCGCTGCATGTTAACCATTTCAGCGCTAAAATGTGTAATTTGAAGTGTGACGTTTTTTTAACATAACCGCTAAGAATATTATTTCCTGAGAAGATAACTGTTTCGATGATAAATGTCATTAATATAGATCTAAATAAAATAATCAATTGTGTACCGGTAGCATGAAAATGTCACATAATAGGCCTAGCGTAGCACGTCTTAAATATTTAGAGCATAGGCCCATGCATACAAGCTTAAGATTTTTTAGATTACATTACACGGTATTGTATAACCTGATTACTGTATGCCTGAATATAACAACATGCTTGAGTTAATCTCACGTGTTGTGTTCTACACTCTGAATGCGTTCTCAATGCTCTGTTGATTGGATCGCGTGGGTCTTGTTGATTTAACTTAATTTAATCAAAAGTAGTCTGATCCTCTGTTATGTTAAGCCTAGTAGGCTACAAATTAACAGGTTAAAATATATTTTCAATGTGTTTATAACAGGTACAATTCTATCGTGCTAAACACAATTAGTTATCAATCAAAATCTTTAGACTTTTATTTCAAGTTAACAGCGCCAAGGTATATATTGTGAGAGGGACATAGCGCAATGGTTAGAGCGTGGCGCTCTGCCGATGTCGCTGCCTGTCGTGCGGTTACGAATCCCGCTTGGTGCAGAATTTTCAGAGAAATATCATTCTCCCCTCTCATTCTTGGGACTTTGTTAAGATGTTGTGTCCTTGGGCAAGACACTTTACCCTCAAATACTTCACTTGACTCAGGTGAAAATGAGAACCTGGTAGGACAGAGATGGCAATGTGTACGATAAATTCAATGCGCCGAAACGGCTGTAAGACTACCGTGGAGTTGAAATGGTTAACGAATGAACAGGTCAAGTGACTAGGGGGTAAGATGTAAAGTCGGATGATAGGTCCTTAGACTTAATATCAGACTATAAACCTGCACCTTTACCTTTAGATATTAACTGGCTAAGCTATCTGATGATGCTGATAAATACGGATATAACAGATGTGGCAAAGCTACTCAGGCACCTGTGGCGAGGTTACCAAAGCTGTGGCGAGATTTCCAGTGGCAAGGTTACCTTGTGGTGAGGTTACTACCATCCAAAAATAATATTGGCAGAAAAGGGGGGTTCGTCCGAACCCCCCGAACCCCCCCCCTGGTTACGGGCCTGAGGTTGTTCTATCATGTGACTTTCGGTTGATCTGTTTCTGTGTTGGTTTGTTAGCCTACATATCATACAGATACATACGCTATACAATTTTCAGTTTATAATTATCATTTTCACTGGTGATAGTAGCAAGCTCCATGGTTGGTTTTAGAAGGGACATGTATAATTTTCAATGATGCAGTTGTTGGACATATTAGGATTTATTTTCAGAGAATATCAGCTTGTTTTGACTGGGGCCCTGGGCTAATTATCACTAAGGCATGCAGGCCTACGTCATGCAGGAGTTCCGGTTACGGCTCCTGATCTCAGTATCCAGGTTTCAAAGATTGTGTCGTCCATATATTGAGGATCTGAGGTGACATGTTGTCTGGACGTGCAGTTTAATATTGATATTTAGACATGGTTTTTGAGGTTCTGTTTTGTAACGTTTTTAACATGTTTAACTTCGTTGCAAACTCAGGTTATCGATCCGCAGAGAAACAACCAAGTCTAGACGGTTATTAAAGAATATTAATTTACAAATAATATCTGCCAATTTAAGTGATAACATCAGCTTAAGACATTTACATAGGGTAAGATTTGACAGCACACAGACAGTGTCTAGTCTTCAGCTTGCACATGGAAAGGGTCTTCTATGATGGCATGGCAGTGGTCCTGGTGTAGAGGGTAATGTTACCGCTTGCCAAAGATCACAATAAAAAGTATTACACTTGGTTTCTTTTGTTATTTGTTGAGAATTTTTTTTCAACAAATGAAACATCGAATTTATATTTAGGCCCTATACCTAAGCAGGACCATGAAACATCAAACTGCTACCGGTAGTGGAAATGGATTATCCATTAAAAATCACATTAGAACGAGGTATTACACTGATTCCTATTTGCATTTGTTAAATATCACATTTTATCATTTTTGACCTTGAAATTGACCTTTTGACCTTGCAGATGACATTGAATCACCGAACTAATACCAGAAATAGATTATCAAGTCAAAATTAAATTTAAAAGATGTAGGCCTATTACACCTTTTTCTAATTTTATTTGTTAAAAAATACATTTTCGCATGCATTTGACCTTGACCTTTTGACCTTGATTATGATCTTGAGTCATCATGATATTTACGTAAATGAATTGTTTCTTGTCTATTATATAATTAACCCTTTCGCGCCGATACGGCCACCATATGAGTGGCCGGTGAATTATGATGTCATTTTTTACATACATTATCATTCCCACTCACTTGTGGTTCACATTGCCTTAGATGCCTATAATGTGTTTAATTAGCTACCATTTCGGTCATAATGCATTATGTAAGGTGAACTGAGCTTGATAATGTTATTTTGTAATGTTATCCAAGCTTACCCCATCCCAACCCCAGTACCGTTAGAAATTATTGTAATATCAAAAGTGAACAATGAAAATAACGGTTCATGTGCGACTCTCTGGGTTGGGCTTTTTTAATAGTGCCTATTTTTTGTCACTGAAACTGCATTTAGACTCGGATTGTATTGAAAGAGATAACAGAGTCAGACTCAGACAAATTTATTCGATTTTCTACATCATACAAAGAAACAACATGAACAAAAGTTGGTAGTTGGCCTAAGAAAAGTACAATAAAGCAAATGTAGCTAATTAGCTATAAGTGTACGTAGTACAAAAAAATACTCATACGAGCAAACAAAACAATTGACCAAAATACAGTTATTTGAATAATTTTCAACAGAAAACCGTTTCATATAGATCATTTACCCAGATAGACTGTGTGTATAATTTGTCTTTTATAACATGAGGACAACTGTTAATAATAGTTACAATACGATATGCAATACATTTTTCTACACAAAAATCGATAGATTTTGGTTTCTGGTGTAGTGATTATGTGGATTTTCAGTAAATATCAATGTTAAAAAATAACAAGGTAAATTTCTATTCAGGTCCCGATGATAAAATTTCATTTGGTGCATTTTTACCATATCTTCAAATTTTATCAACAAAAGTTGTTTTAATAAAGGCTCTGAATGAGCTGAAAAGTTTAGGCCTACTAAACGTGATGATCCTTAAACCTTTTTTTCTGCAGCAAAGAAATCTTATAATGGTGATCACTACAAGCCAATAAAAGAATAGGTCATGCTAGGTAAAATTATAGAATTATATAACAAAACTAAAATATCAGTTGGCAATGTAAGCCTATGTCTTAATATCATAAATAATTCTATAGAACGAGACATTTTACTAGCAATATAGTCGACATGAGAATTTAATTTCAAATTCTTAATAATTATAAAACGAAGAAAATTAAAATTATCAATATTTTCAATTTTATCACGATTTATAGTTATATATAGTTTTAAAGTTATAAATAATTGACTTTTGACTCTGATGGAAAAACATACATTTGGATTTTGAAATACTAAGTGACAGTTTATAAGGTCAAGCCACAAAAATAATTTAACTAATTTTTTAAACTAATGTTTTGCATCAATTTTACTGATCATTGTAGTATCATCAGCAAACAGGATAAAGTTAAGAAGAGTACTAGTATTTACCAAATTACTAATATATGTGAGAAAAAAAAGGGGGCCTAGAATTGATCCCTGTGGGACCGCTGTCGTGATTTGTGCTATTTCGGAATTTTGGTTGTCAAAACTCACACATTGCTGTCTATTAGAAAGATAAGATGCTAGAAGATCTTTAGAAATACCTCAAATACCTATATATGAAAGTTTATCCAGTAATTATATATCATGATTTAATGTGTCAAAGGCTTTTGACATGCCAAAAAAGACTCCAAAAGGGTTTGCTGGGAATGGGCGTTAAGCACGATTATGGTATGTTTAATAGCAGGAACAAACCTTATGCAGCCGACTATTACGTTGACATGATGTTGGTGTGATGTTAGGCCAGCTATGATGTTAGTTGGGTGAATCTCTCAATGCTTGGTTTACGGGTGAATATACAATTTAAGGGTCATTTAGTGTCTTTTGGCTATTCTGAGCGCATTTATGCATTGTGTGGGTCCGAATTTTTTTAATATTGTCCTATGGGCAATACGATAAACTGAGAAAAAAAAATAATTCAATATCTCTGACGAATATTTTTTTATTCAACATGCAATGTGCTAAAATACACGAATTTGTGCACAAATGCAATGTCTCCCAATATCTAACACCTGAAAGATAGACTGTTTCAACATGGAAGATCTCTTGGAAAAAACTTAACCCCGAGTTATTTTGTAGCGCAATTGTTATGTTCAACGGAATTTATTCATATACAGACATGAACTCAATATAAAAAGTTTCCAAGGATACATTTACTGAGGCTTTTTAGCTGTCTCACACAAACCGGTCAACTTAGCAACGCCAGTGTTATCTAAACTCCTGAAATTGTGGTGTGATACCATTCAGTTACTTTGATATATGCAGAGACAGCTGCAAAGTCCCAATATTTTGAGGTAGCTGAAATATTTGTAAACATTCAATCTGAACTGCTATTTTATAACCAAAACAATCACCCCTGAAGCGTATTTAATTTATGTGTCAACTCAGAAACGCTCACAATTTAGCAAAAAATCATTGAAAACATGTTAAACTGAACAAAGTGCTTGATAATGATGGCCATCCCCCTACCGCATCGGTGGGCAATGATAAATCTATTTTAAATACATTAAAGATCGTTTTGTGTTGTCCGTATTCAACTCAGCAACATTATTATTTCGATCAACTCAGCAACGTTTATGAGTTGATCACTCAACTCAGGAACGTTGCTGAGTTGAATAAATTTAGCTTTCTGTCTCACTAATGTAATTAAGACTAAAAACGTAACTCTATAAATGTAAAATGCAATTAAAAAATATGTTTTTAATTAAATTAGACTGAGAGAGTATTCGCTTATGTAGACATTTTTACAACAATGAAAAAACGTTTCTGAGTTGAAAACAAAAACGTTGCTGAGTTTACTGAATTCTGCTTTCTGTCCCCCTTTTTGTAATTAAAACTGAAATTTTAACTCCGTCAATGTGAAATGCAGTTGAAAAAAAGCTGCTTTTGATTGAATTAGAGTGAGAGAGTATTTTAGAAGTTGTTTACATAAATAAAACTACAAATAACACTTAGTTAAATTTCTAAATCAAATTTACCTTCATTATATTGGCATGTATGTATTGTACAATGGCCTCCGAAATACATTTTCAAATTAGGCTTGTTATGATCACATTTCTTTTTTGTCTTTATAATGATGAACCAATTTTTTTTCAGAAAATGGGGCCCAAGTGCTTAGAGATCTCATAGATGCGCTTAAAACATGACTTTTACGTGCAATTATCGTGCTTTGTCAACTCAGAAACGATAATGTCAACTCAGCAACTATATAATTTCACAATAAAATCACTGTTCTGTCTTAGCAATTTTAATTTCAAAAAGTGTTATAACTACTAACATATCACTAAACTATCATACAAAGCAATTTATTATCTTTAAAATTTGAAAATGATTAAATATATATATATATAATTCGTTGCTGAGTTGACATTTTATTTTTACGGTCCTTCACAAGAACACTTTTTTTTTTTGAAATCTGTTTGAGATTAAGCACTGATATTTTAAATGTGTATCACATAGACCCTACCCTCAATATCTGACCCTAGTATATATAATTTGAAGTGACTTATTTTTTTTCAAAAATACAGATTGAAAGACCCCTTAAATTGTATATTCACCCTTACACGTGATTATTTCTGAAGATGGGTGATTCATAGCAAACGTCATTCCAATGCTGGACCAGCATCCCAGAAAAAAACACAAATAGGGCCTATAGGATGATGAGCCGGTAGGCCTATGTATAGAGTTAATGTTAACCTGTGCAACAGTCCTCTCATGGCTTTTCACTGACAGTCAGCGAGCGCTAGAGACGGAATTTCTCTATAGGTTAATTATTGTTAGTCCACCGTCTGCGGCGCTGACAAAATATTAAATCAACCTACCTCACCAAAATGAACACTGTTTGCGTAACCACTGGTAACATAATAGGCCTACTACTATAGTGGAGGTCAAATACCGTAAAACTTATCTAAAAAAATAGGTCAAAAGTTAGACCATTTGACAGGTTGTAATTTTTTAATTACGACGTCCCTCTATAAACCCAAGCCCTGAATTGCATTACATGCCAGATGGTCTAATTTTTGAACTATATTTTCTAATGATTTTTTGTTATTTGGTGCCGGATGCGAAAATAGTGAAGTCCTTGCAAAATTTCATGAAAATCTATCTTTCATGATAAAAATGCATGAAAATCGGCCTTTCTGTTTAATTATGTAGACCCCCTAATAATATTAACAAATTATATTATTTGAAGTTCCGGGAACTTGGGAATTTGAAGTTCCGGGAACTTGGGAACTTCGGAGCTTTGGAAATAATCTCAAAATTCTTTTTGGCATCTAGGCCCCTAACTATCCCTGATTGGATTTCTCTTCCGGCAGCTGCCATATAATCTAAAACTGTGGCAGCGTTCAGGAGTCAGCTGGTTGACTAATTCCACCAGCCTCTTCCCCCTCTCTAGCCTGATACTCCACATCGGAGGTGCTGCTGGAGTTACAAATTCAAAATTCAAATGTGCCCACGACGACGACCTGTCATCACTCTTGAAAATTGACGGTGAAATATTTGCGCGGTAAAATGTGATCGCCCTCTGGTGAATGCAACTAACACTACTTCACTACCATGACAACGATGCTCGTTTGTTTACATGTCTCGTTACCCACCTCTCTCTTCCAAGACCTGTGTTAGATTTTGTATCATTTAGTTCATATCAAACTTATTCCTTGGGTCGTGAGTAGGTCAGATTTATTAAAGAAAGAACTAAGAAATAAACACCAAAATGTCTGACATAGGCTCCGATGAATACGACGAAGAGCAAGGAACATACCTTGGTGTAAGTAGACCGGCGTTCGTCTTTTCAAATTCAACGTTTGCCGTGCGGCGTGTCGTCCACTCAGAGTCCGACTCGTCCGAGGCCGTGGATGGACATGATGATGGAATCATGGATGTAGACTAGACTACATATGTATTTGCTTTACCCGAAAAATCCAACAATGAACATCACTGAACATGGGGGTGACTGTGAGCGATCCCGACCCCAAGTTCCGAAAAATTTCCATAACTTTTTCATGTTTTTACTGACTGTGCCGCTGTGCGACCAGACTGAGCTGTGCCTGTGGTGTGGCTGTGCCTGTGGCTGTGCTAGGCCTACAGTCTGTCCAACGGTGGAGGATGGTCCAAAATGAAAGTCACCTTTTCGGTATCCAGTCAGTCAATTCTCAAGGGATTGTCACGAAATTTTGTAACCATTATTATCTAGACTATACTCGCCGTCAAATTAAAAATGATCAACCAGGATCGCATGATTTTTGGCGATTTCTCCGTCAATTTTGAACCGATTTCCTTGAAAATTTTCAAAGGCCATTTTCTATAAAAATCCTAAAATGGGTAAAAATTTCGCAAAAAAATATTTAATTTTTCAAAAGTTAGACTATTTGACATGTAATAAAATTCCAAAATTAGTTTAATGGGTTTAACGTTAAAGAGAAACGTCGTAATTTCAATTCATTACATGTCAAATGGGCTAACTTTTGAACTACGCTATATAATTTTACGAAATTCAGGGCTGTTAGGATTTGAATAGAAAATGACCTTTGCAAAATTTCAGGAAAATCGATTTAGAATTGACGGAGAAATCGCCGAAAATCATGCGATCCTGGTTAATTTGACGGCGAGTATAGTCTAGTCATTTGGCAACAACCCTGAAAATTTCGCGAAATTTCATTGATCTAATCCAGCTACATTTACAGGCTACTAAATGAAATTATAATCAGGCCGGGGCGCATACCTTTATTTAGCAACGTTAATGAATTCAATATCGTGTTTAAATTTACCCTCGGGGGGCGTTGTTAAATATAACAACGTTCATGAATTCATGACCATAACATGGCATAAGAGAAACTTGCTTTTTGATCAGCCAATTTAAAAAATCGTTGTGAATTACATCAATTAAACAATATAAATATGTGGAATGGGCCATGCGAGACAACATAAATATCAGTTTGCTGCCCAAATCAGACCAAAACATTGATAAAATCAAAGAAAGCTAGATTCCGTGATTTGACCCCCAGGCCACGCTGAGCGTCTTGCTGAAAAATTGATTGACTTGCTGAAGTTACGACGTGAACCAATAGAAGGGAGGATAACAGATGGAGATTTTGATCGTTGGATTTTGAGATCTATCGTCTGATTGGCCAGGAAGGACCCAGATAACTGGCTAAACCTTGTTGTAGGTAGATGCCACGCTTGATTTCCGCACTTTGACCGCAAAATATAGGCTATTATAGCGTTATTTCTGATATATCTTTAACAATGTAAGGTTAGATTTGTCATCAAAACAGTTTATTGGACCACATGTTCTTTTCCAGAATGACGTCACACCGGGGTTAAATCTAACTACGTTGTTAATTTTAACAACGCCTGCGATGTTAAATTTAACAACGTTCTTGAATTCATTAACGTTGCTAAATATAGGTATGCGCCTCGGCCTGATAATAGAGTAGACCTATGATTATCGCCATTTTACCATATAGATATAGATCTATACTATGACTATGGTTTTTTACTTGAAGCACTTTTTGTCTTTTATGAAGCACTTTTTTTGATAACAAATAATATTTTACTTGAAAAGGAATATGAAGGGGACCGAAATGAACGAGATGAGCGACATGGACAAGGAAAAGCTACTTTACCAAATGGAGACACATATGAAGGGATGTATGAAAATGGTAAACGTCATGGTCATGGCACATACAGGTAATTTTCTGACACATTTATGTAATTAAGTGCTGTATAAGATTTGCTGTGTGGCAGAGTTTACCCAGGTTGTCTTGTCTTGCTGAATTGTTTGTTTCTATTTTTTATTAATTTGTTCAAACTGGATTTGCTAATATAATTTCCTGCCTCAAATGAGGAAAATATGTATATTTGTGAACAAAAAAGACATTTCCTATAATGAATTGGTGGATTCTAAAACCTGCTTGAAAATGTATAATAATGTACGGGCATAGCAGGACAAGGGTTAAAGGTGTAGTCAACTGTTAAAATTCACGGGACAAGGGTCCCCCAGAAGGCAATAGTGCCCGTGGGTAGGCCTAGGCCCTATTCCATAATAATACTAAATATGCGTTTCATACCCAAAGCCTCATTAAGAGCAAGTTCTCAAATCACAGCAAGTTCATATATACTTGAGCGACATCTATGAGTTTATAATTCAAAGATCTTGGCCCTTACCCCTACTTGGTCGCTTGCTTGCAAACAAACTGACTGTATTACTGCGGGGATGTTGAAACTGCTTGACCCAAGCTTGTATTGACATGCCCAGTAAACACAAAACATTTGTATGACTTTATGCAATGTTGGACCAGCGTCGAAGACGTTGGGCCGACGTTGTGTAAATGTTATACAAATGTCTTGTGTTTGCTGGGCAGGCAGACTTTCTCTCAAACATTGTACATTTATTCAATGTTGGTTCAATGTCAATCTGTACTCAATAGGCTACTGTTGGCCTACACTTGACCGTCCCGGGCATGCGCGTCTTGCAGTTGAATCATTCTTTAATATGAGGCCATCCTAAAAAATATGCTTGTTTCCGATTTCCGACCGCATGAGTAAAAATAGCATGGCCTTTTGTGTAGTAAAAGAAAACTTTTCCGCTCGCACATGTACAACGTTTTTATTGCGTTCGAATTTTCGATCACGCATCTGTCTCTAGGATTAACCTTGCCCACGTTGAGAAAATGGCCACCCACGCTGGCAAAAACGATGATTGTTTGTACTCAGTTTCTCATTTTTTTGTCATAAAACAACGTGTCTTACAAGTACAAAATAGAATTATTTATATATGCAAAAATGATTAAATATCAATACAAAAATAAAATAAAAATTGCAGCAATCCCGCATCGAATTTTTGGCAGTCTAAAATAAAACTTGCCCCATGGATTATTTGACAGTCTAAAATAAAACTTTTTCCGACCTACCGTATGGAAATTTTCACACCGTGAAATCGGAAACAAGGATATTTTTTAGGATGGCCTGACATACAAATAGTGTGTCATTGTTGCGGAGATATTAATTTAACTCCTCCCCATTTCTTGTTTAACTATAGGAGTTGTAATTGTAAAGCTCTTGTTTTTAAGGTTTCAATCGCTTCCACCATTTAACCCACCAAAAGCCTCCTTTTATGATGAGAATACCATCAAATTCAGTTTACAAAAATAGTTCTGCTTGTGAAAGGGTTAACATCTCCCTCTTCACACAATGGTATATTTTGAATAAATTTGTTGATATTTTTGGTACGATCCATCAGAATAAGGATGTTCCAAACTGTAACCCAGCAAACTTGATACAATAAACCAATGCCCCGCTTCAATGTTGGGCCGATGTTGGAGACGGCGGGCCAGCATTTAATCAGCATTGGTTTAACATGTATTTATATTCCTGAAGTTTTTGACCTTCCTGATCACTTCTGACTTGTTCTTACGAGCTATGAAATACTGTTGATAAATTATATAAATATTAATTATATTTCCATTGTTTGTGAATGGATGATTACACACAGATTTTTAAAGTGGCTGTTGAGAACCCAGCAATCATAGCATGTTTTTTGACATGTCATTGGCTACTTTAGATAATTTTATTCTAAAAATTTAAGATCATTTTTCTATGTTCAAGGTTCAAAAACAAAGCAAGGTACATTGGAGAATGGAACAGGAATAAGAAGCATGGAAATGGTACATTCATATACCCAGATGGATCCAAATATGAAGGTGGGAAAATCGTGTAGAACAATAATCAACAAATAACCTACTGATAGCTTCCAATTTTTTTTGATAGGATGAGAGGCTTGATTGACACACGAACAATAAAAATATCTTGAAATATCTTGAAATATTTTCACCTTTAATACAATGGTTTTACTTCAGTTCACATTTGGCAATCAGCAGTAACTGCTTACTTTTAACCTGTATCCTGCTGATCACGACTATTGTCATTTTTATTCTGTTTTATTAGTCAACCAGATCATTGTTATTGGGAATGAAATGCATGTGTGTCTAAACATCAAAATTTGTGCTCAAATTAAACAAATACTAGTAATTTTTAGCCACTTGAAGTTGTGGGTCGCGGTAGCGAGACACAACTTCAAGTGGCTGAAAATTTAATTAAATTAACTTAGCAGGAGAAGGGTACAAGTAAAATTACTACCAAATGTTTGTCACAATTTGTATTTAATATACATTTTTATATATAACAAAAAATTCTAAAATACTATCTTCTCTTTATTTTTATACCTTATGTAATCTATCAGTGATTATTATCTTTGGGTAATTCCAAATTTACAAAGAGGAATTTTTGAAAATTGATGTGAAATTAAAGTTATATTTTGTCCATCATGTTTTGGTAATTGTTTAACTTCTTATAAACACTGCTGATTCTAAGTTATATGATTAAGGCTGCGATGGCTTACAATATAATTGGGAGAATAAAGTACTGGTATATCAAAATTATAACTTAAATTAAATAACAATAAATTTCAGGGCAGCCCAGGTTAGAAAAAACTATTTAACCCTATAGTCCTGCGTATCCCCACAATAGTGACATCTTCTGTTTGCCGGTCCTCACTAAACATAGTATTTTCAAGTGATACACATTTAGACACACTTTAGACATGCTGGCACCATTGGCCATGTGTCTTGATAAGTGAGGTGGCAAGAACAGGGTTAATTAGGGCAATTATGACAAAATATACAAATTTTGGGATATTGTGGCATTCATGACTAAAACTCATGATTAACCATGATTAACTCAATTATTTGAGATTTTCTTTTCTCTATATATCTATAGAGATTTCTTCTAGAATTAAAAATATAAGCATGAATGATGTCTTGAAAAATAATATCTGCTGTGAATCACATATATATCACACATGTTTATAAGCAATATGGATGTTTCTTACTATTAACATATCGGTAACATTAATTGTTATTTTTCAGGGAGTTGGGTTGAGGATCAGCGATGTGGGTTTGGTGTCTACTGTTATGTAAATGGTGACACCTATGACGGTGAGTGGCAGACCAATGTCAGACATGGCAGAGGTACGTACACATATTCTGAGAATGGAACAAAATATGTTGGCATCTGGAAAGATGGGAAAAGAGAGGGACATGGTGAGCTGATACATGCCAATCATAAATTTGTAGGACCTTTCAAGGAAGACAGAGTAAGTAACTTATTAAAATGTCACTTTTTATTCATTTAAAGCTGGCAATTGCTGCCAAATACCGATCTCAATGAACATATTTAATTTTATCTCAGCAAACTCAGACACTCAACCGAGGCTGGTTTAATGTTGGGCTGGCATCGCAAATGATGAACCAACATTGAACCAATATTGGGTGAATATCTCATGTTTGCTGGGATGGTGGTAGAGGTTGGATCATGATAATATATACATGTAAATTTAAAAATTGTGATAAACTAAAATTTTGTTTATTGTGCTGTTATATCTGAGAAATTCCACCTTTAATTTTACAAGGATATATTAAAGTACTGACACAAAAATATGTTAATTAACATTTGAGCAGATAAATGACCTTGCTCTGAATGGAATTAGAAGTCTTTGCAACTTTTTTTCAGCCTGAGGGTAAAGGAAAATATGTCTTCGATATTGGTTGCCAACAACATGGAGAGTACATTCCATTCGAACAGGTCTGTTTTATATGAGATTTTGTTTGATCTTTTAATGCGAGTAAAATTAGGCATAGTTTTTATAATAGCCTTCATAAGTGAAATATGATCTTGTTGAACTTTTGTCTGTATACATTCAACTTTAATCTCTTATTTCATAACAGAATGGCGCTCGTTATAGAAAGTCTAAGAATCGTGAAGCGGTAAATAATGGTTTTGTGGTACTGAAGAAGTGTTGTGTGCATGGTTTACAAATATGTATCACATTAAGCATGTTTATGGATATTCCAGAATTGTGATCAAATCAAGGGAGAAATGTCATCCTAATGTTAACATTACTTGTTTAATTTTAGACAAATTATCTCTATAGGGCTAACAATTTTGTCACTTAAAATATTTGGAGACAAGTTGTGTAACCTAAAAATGACTATTTCTCTTATTTATAACACTTTTTGGTTTTTTAAATTGTTTTTTCCGCTGATATAAATCTGAAAATTGTGTCAGTAAGTCCAGCCTTAATTAATGAAAAAAAACCAAAGAACACATTGTCGCCTTAGATCTAAAAACCTTGCAGAGTGACGGGAACTTTTAGCTTTTTGGCAACATCATGGATAGTTGAATAGTCAAATTGCAAACATGATTTTTACAGTCAGCCTAGAGCCATTATTTGCACCTGGCTCTAGCTTGTGTACACTTTTTCCCCCTCTGACATGGATATTGAATGTTTCATATTGACAACAGTGTGAATCATTTTGCTTTTGTTTGCCACATAAACAGCATGTTTTTTTTCACATTACACTTTACACAGTAGACTTATCGTTGAGCACTACGGTACATCCACCAATGCTCAAAAACTAAAATGTAATTCTGTAACAGACAGTGTTTATTTATGATAAAGTGCATTACCTTCTCTTCAGCTGAATCCAATTGCAGTATTTTAAAATCTGAGAACTGGCCCACAAAATAGAATTTTCATGTTGTGATGTCTTTCAATTTGATCCATGTGTTTTATTGGAATGGACTTGAGCCGAGATAACTTGTCTTTTGTGACGTTATAAAAAGTGCATTTTGACAAAATTGCCATCCACAGAGATGTACTGAGAGTGCCGTCTTGAATGAGTTAAAGCTCAGAGCTAATAAATTTCAATTTTCAGTCACTTGTGTCTTGATACCATGATTTATATCTCTCACGTGACTGAAAATAACTTGGATTTGTGAGATTTTAGTTTTATTGATTTGTGAATCAGTGTCAGAGACATACTTGAGTTTTTCAATCCTTGTGCTGCTATGTCCATATATATATATATATATATATTTATGTTTTCAACAGATTTCAGACTAAATAAAGTACCACTAAAGCTTGTGACATATCGTGCGGTAAATGCTCAGTTAATCAAATAACTACCAAGTGCTTAAGGAGAACAGAAAAATGCTATTATAGTCTACATGAATACGCTAAGGGTTGGATTTAATTAATTGATTATCAAATTTATCAAATTGATTAATTTGATAACAAATTTTCACTCAGTTGTCCTTGTGTTTTAGCTGCCAGAAGAAGGCAAACCGGAAGAAGATGAAACGCCAAAAGTGATACCCAAGTGGAGAGCCACTCATATTACAGAGCTTCAGCTAGAACCCGAGTTAGAGGAGGAGGAGGAAGAGAAGCCGGTCGACGAGACGACTGCCACCCCTGTCCAAGATGATGCGCAGCAAGAAGATGGTGCGTAGTTAAGTCCTACCATCTGAGCTGCCAGCCCTGTCAAATACTTCTTTACACTCTGCTCATATAACAAACCCTCTCTTACCAAGCAAACACAAAACATTTGTATAACATTTACACAATGTTGGACCAACGTCTTTGACGTTGGTCCAACATTGTATAAATGTTATGCAAATGTTTTGTGTTTGCTGGGCTACATCTGTGTGTGCATTGGTCTAACTGGTTATAAGGAAACACTGGCTTCACCTGTATATAGAATACATAGTATATAACTGTTCTGGAAAACACACGTCATTTTCCCATTGTCGTTTTTTTGTGGAGACAGTTGTCCAACAATATATCAACATTGGATTGATGACATGTGCATAGCTTCATATCTGTTAAGATAATGTTTACATATGTAAGCTTGTTTGATTAATAATTAGAGCAACTGCTTTACTAACATGAATCACAATCTGATTCTTTTAACAAACGGGTGTGTGGGAATCGACACTGAATTTAACATTTCTTTTTCATCGTTGCCTATATTTTTTAAGGTTAATTTTTGGTGTGTAGCTTTGTTGGTGATAATCAATATTGTTATTTCTGTATATATGTGTGTATATATGTATATAAAAGATGTTGTTCTCCAATTGTGCTGTTTTGTTGTGCTCAAGATAATTATGCTGTACATATCTGAAAAATACATTGGAATGATGCTTTATCATTAAGGCAAAAACACTTTAGCTGGAGCTTGCGTAATGCTGAATGCAGAGTCTACATCTTTACCAAGCTTTGCAGGGGCGAATCCAGGATCTGGATAGAGTGGCAAAGTGGGTTTGTGTGTATGTCCCCATGGTAGGCCTATTTTTGGTATATTAGGCCAATTTTTAGGCCAAAGTATTTGCTGCAGAATTAGGGAGAGAGAGGGGGGAGGGGCTTGTACTCCCCTGGATCTGCCACGGCTTTGAGCCAGTTTCTCATTTTGCGTGACCTCCCTGCATACACAAGACATTGAACCAGATTGAGCTGGACTAAGGTTCTTGCTGTCCAAGCTTTAATCCAGCACTGTGTCAATGTTTCATGTTTGCTGATGATATGTGTAATGTGAAAACGCCATCGTCAATTACCATTCAAGACTTATGCCTAAAAACAATGCTATAATTTGTCCTTCGTGATTTTTTAATGTCGTTTATGTCTGGTTATTGAAATAAGCAATGACTAAGGTAAAATTACCTGTCCGCAATGTCAAAATCAATTTGACCCATGTTAGTAAATAAATATTGGCTGTAAGAGCATCAATAAAATGCTCAAAATTATTATGTCATGCATATTTCTGACACTCGGAGTAGAAGCAACAGTTCGAATATAACTTTTGCAAGCTATAGGACTGAAGACCTCTCCATCAAAAATGCAGACTATGCCATAAGGAGGAAAGACTACAGGTCGGTACTGGATAAATAATATAATGTGGCGATTTTGCATATATCTTAAATAAGATTTAATAAAACAATTGAGACAGTTTCAAATATAAAAACATTTTTGCACAATAAGGTATGGTCGATTCATAAACTGGTAAATACACCCACACATAATCACAAAAGAGAAAAATAAATATTTATACAGGATTAGTGAGATCTGCTTTTACTTTGTTTTAGGGGTTAACCTACAGAGCAGGGACAGTTTTTATACATCAGAATCTGACCTCTGTAGACGTCAGAATCGTCTAAGTCGATCCCTGCACTGAAATAATTTTAAAGACATTTTATAATGGCCGTAGACCCATAACATAGGTATTTAAATGAATTCATAGGTATGCAAATGAAGCCGAAAGAGCTGACTACGACCTTTATGATGCCCTTTGGGCTCCATAGTTTATACAAAAAATATTTCAGCGCTTCAAGGGTTAAGGTATACATGTAAGAAGATATTCGAAGAGAACATGAAATGCCCAACATCAACATGATTAAGGTATGGTGAGGTCACGAACTCAAATACACCTAGGGGCCTACAACTAATCAAAAATAAGAAGCAGGATTGTCTATTGAATGTAAATATAACAAATATGACCATAACCTATGTCCCAATTACACATGCCTGCACTTAAATTCCACAGATCTTAGTAATTTACTGTCTGTGTCAACCAATTTGTGCTTCATGTATGTAGCATGCTAGTATCCTTGTGTCTGGAAGTAACAATATATTTTGTGTAGCATAATAAATACTTTGCCTTTTTATACAGCTACAATAGGGAACACATAATGTATAATTTCAACAGTGAATGTAATTTTCCTTCTCCTGTAGGTTTCTGTTCATTTACACAGCATTTGCATATAAATATAATACATACTCATTGGACATTTCTAGAGTCAATCGTAATGAGAAAGTTCAATTGAATAAATACGTGATTGGTTTTACTTGTTCTATAGTTTTTACTATAGATTTCACTATAGTGTATTTTTTCATCTATTTACTTGACCTGTGTTATGTACATTCTGTATCCTCCCTTGCAACCAACATACGTTGACCCTATACTGTTGGTCCACCATCTGCAACGCTGGCCCAAAATTGAACCAGCATAGGTTGAATGTCTCGTGTTTGCTGGGTCATTTGCTTCCAACTTTCTTTACTAACGGTGGATGGTGTTTCTTTTGTGCTGCTTGAATAGATAATCAGCTGGATTTCTTCTTGTAGCAATCTTGCTAGCGACCCTATGGTAAATATCTTTACTCATCGTTACTTACTATGTTTACCCTCAGGAAGATGATAATGTGTATGTTTGCTTTCTAATCTACTACCAGGTGCTGTATATTGGAAATGTTCGTAAGCCCTTGTATACAATTCTCTCCTGTTAGTCATGTGATATAGACTAGAATTGTATGTACAGTACCCAGCATGACATTTTACAACTAATAAAGGACCTTGAGCATTTGTTAATTCTCTTGGAAGCATTCCAGCTGCAATGCAGTTGGCTGCTATCAAAAAATATTAATCTAGTGAAAGAGTAAAAAATGCAAAATTTCTATATAAAACTTCTAGCTTCCATTAGATGTAATAAGTTTGATATTTCAAAGAACTGCTAGCAATTGAATGTACTTGTACCGATTTCTATCCAGATCATAAATTGTATCATAATGCAGCACTTTAAGTACTAGAAGCATATACTGCCATGCATGTAAACAGTTACCGCTGTTTGCCTTTGCTCGTGAGTCACTTTTGCTTCAAACTGTGTACGGCTGTGTTTAAGACAAAGGCTATAAAGTGGGAATTGTAAACTTTTACAGGAGAGAAGGCGGAAGGTGGGAGCGAGGAGGCGGGTGAAGGCGAGGAGACGCAAGCGGAGAACAACGCAGAAGAAGACGCTCCAGGACAGGAGGCTCCAGCGGACGACGAGCAGACGGAAGCAGAACAAGAAGCAGAAAGCGAATCTCAACCTGTCCAGCAGGACACGCTGGAGGAGCGACCGGAAGAGGAAGAAGAAGAGCAAGAAGCGTCAGCCGAGTGATAACACGCCACACATTCACACAGACTCGCCCGATCCGCCGTGTGGAAAGCTATACACAGTTTATTTGTGTCTACATAATATTTATTCTATTTTGTGCTCGAGAGAGGATATCCAATTACATCTTTGCAAAACTTGCAAAATTATTTATAAATCAAAATTACGTAATTATATTAGCAAAAATGGTTTGACAGCACCCCTCTCCTGAGAAGCCATATGAAAAATATATGGGGACTGCCTCATAATATTTTTTTTTATTTTCTTAATCCATACAAGAACAGAGAGTTGTTTAACATTTCCTATGGGATAGGAAATGAGTTTTGTTATATATTTTCACAAGACAGACCGTTCATTTGTACATATAAACATCTTGAATGTATTATTTAAACGCTTGAGTGAGTGATGTACATGAGTAATTTGCTCTGTTAAAACTGAACTTTGTTCAACTGTTATCATGGTTATGGATCATAAGCATTAGCATCATATTTTGCAGTCAAATGGTGATTCATTACAATGTATAAATTACAATGTACATCGCTTTAATAAATCAAGGTCAATTTTAGTGAGAGTGTTATGTTACTTTACATCGCAGATAAATGAAATGTGAGAGTAATTTGATCAATTTTTACACATTAGGCATAAAATGGAAAACTGATATATCTATTATAGTGAATCTCTCGTTTTTTTGAGTTTCACATCATTTTTAAAACGTCGTCCAAGATTTTTGGCACTGATTGTTTATTGTACATCCCTGCATGTATGTGTTCAGTAGATAGCTGCTGCTGCCGCTCGCCACTTCCTGTGATTGCGATATCTACAGAACCGCTTGTCCAAATTTTGTATGTGGGACATCACCTGCCTGCATGACCATGAAAAGGAAATGGTTTTATAGATAGATAGCTTTATTCAGTGAAAAAGTACAGGTAAACATCACGTACCATATAATAAATACATGGTGCCACCAATATTTCCACAAGGGATAAAAACACTGAAAGAAGTCTAGTGGTAAAATCTCATTTCCACAGTGGTCCCTGTGTTTCGTAATGGTTCGGTGATTTCCATAAAAACGCGGCCAATTTAAACTTTCCAATACATTGTGTGTATTCAAATTCAATTCAATGGTCTCTAAATGAAAAGGTTTTCTTCAGTGATTTAAATTTTTGATTTTCCAGTCATTTTGAACGTGTTATCTCCACAACCATTTGTCTGGATCACTCGTGAATTTGCCATTACCTGCCTATAAAGTATGAAATGAAAATTTTGAAACAATTGTTCGTTAAGAGGCTGTCCATTTTTATTTTTTCAATATCCTGTGAACTCGTAATTTTGTATGTAGTCATTTACCAGCCTGACGACGAAATGGAAAGGGTTTGGTCATCATTCAATGATTTCCGATAAAATCGCCATCATTTGTTTTGTGTTATTGCGTCAACTAAGGCCACTATGTTTTTTTCTCTGTTTTAGATCACCGCGCGCATTGGTATAGGCCATGCACTAAACAAAAAAAAACATGTGTTTTTTTCTCTCCCAGTACGCGCATTAAATGTTTGCCAATTTCCAAAAAAACATGTCAATTTCAGGAGATAAAAAAACATTGCTCAGGTTATGTTTTTATTTTATTTTTTTTCAAAAATTAGTCCCATTTTTTTTTATTTCGTCGTTCTCCTTAACTTTTCTAGAAATTGGTAGAAAACTTTATTTTTTTGTCGCCCGACTGAGCTTTTCCGAAAATAGCTCCAAAGTTTATTTTCTTTAATGTTTTTTTGCGTGTTCTCATTAGATTTTCGTTTTTTCCCCATCTAAAACAGAGAATAAAAACGTAGTGGCCTAATACAGGGGATGCATTCGTTTTCGCCTCGTAGCGAAAACACATCAGTAGTTTTTCTGCGGTGCGTCCATACCCCGAAAAAGACCGAAAAAGACAAGAAACCCCGAAAAAGACCAGAAAAAGACCGAAAAAGACTTTATTTTCAACCGAATTTTATATTATATGATACTATATCCCATTTGATATTACTGTTTAAGCCTAAGTATGTATCCGGCGTATTTTGATGGCAGAATACATGAAATAAACCGTAACGTAGCTGGCCTACTACTAATAGTTGCATTGTTTATAGATCTGGCTGGCGTATTAAATACCGTGACTGTACGTGGGCCGGATCAAATGTTATATGTAATTATATTAAGTGTTGCCGTGAGAGATTATAATATAAATACACTGAAATATATATAAACGACGGGTTTATTAAAACTGCAAACGTCTACAAGCGCCAAAATACATCTAAATTATAAAATCACTTAAACAAAGAGCTAGGTCCATGTGTGACAGGTGTTGAGTTGCTCATGTGCGAACCTAGACCGCCCAGTCTGCGACATTGAACCAATGTTGGCCGATGTTGTTCCGGCGTCTTCTGCGCAGGCCCAACATTTAAAAGACATTGGTTCACTGTCCCGTTTTTGCTGGTAGGCCTTCTAAAAAGAACACATTTGCTTTAGTACTTGATTTATAATAGATCTACACATACAATATATGACCAATCACGAAATAGATAGACCCTATAGTATTGTTCATTCAATTGTTTGTGCATGCTACAATGTTGTTACCAATAACTGAGTGTAAGAATAAAGGTATAATATCTGATATTTGTGTTTGCTTCAGTACTTGATTTAGAATAGATCTACACATACAATATATGACCAATCACGAAATAAATAGGGCCTACAATAATCGTGAATTCAATTAGCCTACAAGTAGCCCAGCAAACACGAGACATTCACCCAATGTTCGTTCAATGTTGGTTCAATGTTGGCCCAACCTCAAACCAACAATGGGTGCATTCATGTATCGTGTTTGCTGAGAGGCCTAGTAGAGATATAAAGTTCACCAGGTGGCGCATTAGTGCCAAATGACAGTAAAACCGGAACACTACAAACTAGGCTACTGTAGGCTGTATTACGATCATTTACATAAAATAAACTTGCAAATACATGTTTGGGACACATACTAATATATAAAATAAGATTATATTAACATATAAACAGAATTCGGTTGAAAATAAAGTCTTTTTCGGTCTTTTTCAGGTCTTTTTCGGGGTTTCTAGTCTTTTTCGGTCTTTTTCGGGGTATGGTCACACCCGTTTTTCTGCTGTATTTGTATCTTTAAATGTGAAAGTCTTATTTGTATCCAAAATGCGACAATTAGCCTATAATGAATTTCTAATTATAGTTTTAATTCCGGGCTATTGCATTTTAAACAATTTTAGGGTGTTTCTAATATGGCGAATCCGATAAAGATAAAACTAAGCCAAACTGGATGTAGGCCTATATAACACGCAGATAGGTTTGTGTTAATCCTGATCCTGCTGAATTGTTTTCTTTTGTATTTTTCATTTATTTGCTGATGCAATTCCAGCTTCAAAAGCAAAAAATATTTTCATTTAGAAAAAAATAGATATAAAATTGAATTATTTGGTACAATTCCCGCTGAATATTTGATCAATTTCAGTGGTATTGTGTTTTTTTAAACCATGCTTGAAAAACGTATATATATATACGGTCCTGGCAGTTCAAGGGTTAATAATTATTTAAAAGGCGATTATCCCGAGTGATTGTAAACCCTTTTTAGCGTTAATATAAGCGACTATAGTCGTGCACAAGATCAAAAATCTATATTATTGGGAATGAAATGAGTGTACCAGCTGTAAGCTACACATAGGACCCCATAGATGTGTACATTTTTTGCGTTTAGTTTGACTTTCAAGACAAACGTCTGTCGTTAACTTACGCTTTACATCTGTTCTGCCTGTGCAAAGTCAAAAGGCATTATCTGCTCCCTGGTAAACTAGGCATTTACTGCTTCTTAACTGGTTCTTCCTGCCATAACGCTGCCAAAAGGTCGTATTTTCTAACTTGTAAATCAAGTATATACTTCCTTTACGCTGATATCACTGCCTCCTTGTCAGTAACAGCATGTTCAATAGACAGTATCTGCCCACTTGTGAATCAAGTAGATACTTGGTTTTGCTGTGAGCATAAGCGTTTTATGTCATGCTTGTTCTGGGCGGTTAACATAATGCACTGACCCAATGTTGGTTAAATGTTGTGCCATCATTTATAACACTGTTCCAACATTAAAGTAACATTGTGTCAGTGTATCAAGTTGCCTGTGCCTCCCAGCGAAAAATGAGATGTTTAGCCAACGCTGTTTTACTGCTCAGCCAGGGTTGTAGACGATGGGCCAGCATTAAACTAGCATTGGGTGAACATATATCGTGTTAAGCCCATTTTACTGGTAGGCCAATGCTGGCCCAGTGTTGTAAACGGTGGGCCACCATAAGGCCAACATTGTCTCAATGTCTCGTGTTTGCTGTGTAGCTGTGACCAGGTGACACCAGAGAGGCTGATTCACAACTGACATCTAGAGGAGTGTTTTGCAATGTAGAAGTTAGGTCAAGATATCTATCATCAAAAAAATCACATTTTGTATTATTAAAAGTAGATTTTTGGCCTTGGCAGTTAAAGACATTGCAGATTCATATAATTTATACATTTCTAGTGTGTAATACGACTGAATAACGTCCTTTTTTGCAATGCCCGTTCATACATCATTTAGTTATCACCGCCAATACGCTGCCGTGCAAAAGCAAATGGCAGGAACTGCGTACTACGAAAGTATACTGTTACTGCTGTTTGCCGAATTGTAATTGCAGTTTGTGCTCTGATCGAGACCATGATCTGCTTCTCCAGCGAGAGAAGTCGTTCAGCCAATGTTGGCTTAATGTTGGGCCAATGTAATAGACGTCAGGACAATATTAAATATACATTGTGGAGTGCCTGGCGTTTTTGCGAGTGGTGACTGACCAGGTGACGACGCACTCAATCCTGTTGATGTCATCACAGGATGTGTTGATGTTCTTGTAGCTCTACCGTATATTGCCGGTTAGTAACCGCGGCTTATCACTAGAAATATGTTTGGTTAAATAGCTTAAAAAAATCGAAACTCAAGGGGGGCAAATTCACGAATTCAAGAATCACAAATGATTATTACAATAGCGCTACTAAAAAAAATGAAAATTCGCAAATTCTAAACTTCGTGAAAAGTTCCAAAATCGGAAATTCGCGAAAATTCGAACACGCAAAAATTAACAGATCTACAGTATATGCAAGCAAATTAAACTAATGTAAATCATGTATATTGAAACATACTTGTCGGCTAAAAGCAGAAATAATTAGTTCTAAATGTCGATGAAATTTCACGATGGTAGATGATTTTAAACGTCACATGTAATGGAAATATCACGGTATTGTTTTTGTCCGTAGGGCTGAGATCGTCGTCATAACAGTCTAATTGGAGTTGTAGAAGTATGGAACGCCAAAGTGGACTTTATTCCTTATTTTCTAATATTAGAAAATCATTTATTAATATTAATAAATCATTTATTAATATTAATAAATCATTTATTAATATTAATAAATCATTTATTAATATTAAGAAATACGACGAGCATTTATTAATATTAATAAATGATTTTTTAATATTAGAAAATCAATTCTTAATATTAGAAAATCATTTATTAATATTAGAAAATCATTTTCTAATATTAAGAATTAATTTATTAATATTAGAAAATCATTTATTAATATTAGAAAATCATTTATTAATATTAAGAATTCATTTTCTAATATTAAGAAATGGAGTGCCATTTCTTAATATTAACAAATGATTTTCTAATATTAATAAATGATTTTCTAATATTAATAAATGATTTTCTAATATTAATAAATGATTTTCTAATATTAAGAATTCATTTTCTAATATTAATAAATGATTTTCTAATATTAAGAAATCATTTTCTAATATTAAGAAATGGTTTGTTTGTAAACAAGGTGTTGTTGACAAGCATGTTGCCATCTGGTGACCAGCTTGGATTTTAGGGTATCACACAACTATTTCTCTAGCAGATAATATTTTGCTTTATGTAGGCCTCCTGCATATACTATCAGCATTGATTGTATACAATTACTGCTATCAGTTATTAAATCGAGATTTTAAATCATCATGTTGGCACGATACAGAATGTTCCGTAAATTATTATATCAGGCAATAACTGACTTTTATTTATTTTAATGTTTTTTCAATTTCTAATAAATGTAGGCCTACATACAGCCCTAGGTAGTGTATGTTAGGCCTATGGGCTACAAAAATATAGTTAGCTAGGCCCCTACTGTAGATCTGGTAATTTTCGCGTGTTCAAATTTTCGCGAATTTCTGATTTTTGGACTTTCCACGAAGTTTAGAATTCGCGAATTTTTATTTGTACTTTAGTAGCGCTATTATTAAAATAATTTTCGCGAGATTCTTGAGCTCGCGAATTTGTCCTCCTCGCGAATATTACCAGATCTACAGTATTAAGCCCTATAGTTTTTTCACCACACGTAATAATTGCTTATTTTTACCCGCCGATCTGAGCCCTGATGTTTATGGACAGTGGAAAATAACCCATTTCATTTATACACGCTTTACACCAGTCACAAATATATCCCATTAACGTGACATAGGGCCTATACCCTGAATCATGTACGGATATAATATGGTAATAAAATTTGATATATAAATTGATCGATTGATCGTAAGGCTTAAAGATTACCCCTTAGGGGACTATGCCCGATTTTCGGGACACGGACCACTTTGCGGCGCTAATATTAGATCTGTAAGAGGCCAACTCATTCTTTTGAAGTAAGAAAAAAGCAGCAGGAGCCGACGTATGACAGCAGGAGCATCCGGTAGGCGACAACAAGAATCTCATGTTGGATAATTGGACATGTATATCGATATCTGGAGCGCCCTCTTGGGGTGACTTTTCTCTCAACCCCAACAGGGGAGATGTAGTATGAAGTGTGATAACCTTCCTTGTGATAACGTGATGAAAGCTGTCTGTGATGCAATGTTTCAAGAGCAGCTGAACGAGAGGGGGGGCTACACCGACTACGCCCACCATTGGGCACGTCACTGGAATGACTACCGCAGCAATCTTGATTGAAAATACAAACAGTATTACTTAATATTACACTGAATGGACAGTCCTTTCAATTTTTTTCTGCAAGTGCAATTTGTTTATAACAAGTGTAGTCTCAAATCTAGCGCTGTAAGGTATTATGATAGTCGTATATTGACAATTAGGCCTGCGTTTAAATTCATCGTTTTTGACATGTACAGTTTGGACAATTTTAATGAGCCATTATTAAAAATGACTGTTTGTTTAGAGATTCTTATTGTTCTTAACTTTTTTATCGACGAACTTGTGTGCGCAGATTATAGTAGGCCTAAGCCTGTGGGACATTGGCGAAAAACACTCTAAATTAATCAGTTCAGCAATTGGCACAGCGTTTTAAAATGTGTTACTTTGAGGCAGTCAGGGCAGATACAGAAAAAGTATTCACTGGGGTTTTCACTTTGACAAGTAGGATTCGTGAAGGCAATTACAATTGATAAAGAGTTTGATGATATGATATGTGATTTTTTCGGGTGGACAATAAAAAATGCGGACAGTGGTGACCCCTTCCCCAGCCCCAGTTTTAACAGATAATCCAATAGGGCCTATCCCTACAATCATAATAATATGACGTTAACCGAATGTTGGGCCAATGTCGTAGACAATGGGACAACACTAAGCCAATGTTGGGTTATTGTAGGCCTATCGTGTTTCTTGATAACGTGTTTTCGTAAGCTGTTCGTCTTCCTTCAACACCGTGAGATATCAAAGGAACTGATTTTAGCTGTAGGATAGGCCTATCTCATAAATCGCATAAGCCGTATTTTGATATGTGACAATTTTATTACAGTAGTAGTGTGGAATGTGTAGTATTCCATCAAGCAGTCGACGTTGAGCAAATGTTGGTCTACAGTTGGGCCAGCGTTGTAGACACTGAAGCAACGTTAAAACAACACTGGGTAACCGTGGTTAACGCCTCGTGTTCACAGTTTTGGGGTATGCTGTGTGCCCTACATGCTGTCCTTGCTCACCCAGAGATTGCGCTGCGGAAGCTAACTCGATGCGTTGATCCGATGCTGGCTCACTTTTGGAACACCGTCTTTGGCCCAGCATTGACACCGCATCGGATCAATGTTTCGTATTAGCTGGGTGTTCCCGCGAAAACGATGAAGCTCTTCATCCACTTTGAATCCACCCTCCGTGGCATCATCAAACATCTACCCTCTTTGCATCTATCCTCCTTGGTATCATTCATGAACCGACACAGTAGTAGATCTAGCAATCAAATACTGCGAGTAGCACGGGAAGTCAGGTCAGCCATCAACGAAATGGATCCTGATCCACCAGATCCAACTGAACCAACTCCGAGTACTTCATCTGACATCAGAACGCCACAGACCCTCGTACATACCACGTTATAGGCGTTCAGGCGACCGATCCAAAGACCAAGAGCAGTTGGCAACGCAGATGAGGAACACACAGGAGAAGGTTAGTCAACCAAAACACGGGAACTTCCGAATGCAGCATATGCCTTGGTACTACCAGCGTAGGACTACATGTTGTACCTATATTCCCCGATTTCACATTTAAAGATTAAAGATATAAATGTAATATTTAACCCCAAGCCTGCTATAAATCACCACATTTTATAAGAAATATCGTAACTCTCTCACTGTGAGACCTTAAATGTGACGATGACAACAGATTTATGACAACACTCAACAGACGGCAATTGTATATTGTTCAGTGAGAGCATTCAGATGTAATATTGTTGATTTTACAGTCACCAGGTGGGGCTGATTTATTAATATTAATAAATGATTTTCTAATATTAATAAATAGACCCATTTTCTAATATTAATAAATGATTTTCTAATATTAATAAATGATTTTCTAATATTAATAAATGATTTTCTAATATTAATAATTGATTTTCTAATATTAATAAATGATTTTCTAATATTAATAAATGATTTTCTAATATTAATAAATGATTTTCTAATATTAGAAAATGGGTTTATTTCTTAATATTAGAAAATGATTTCTTAATATTAGAAAATGATTTCTTAATATTAGAAATTGATTTATTAATATTAGAAAATGAATTATTAATATTAGAAAATCATTTATTAATATTAGAAAATCATTTATTAATATTAGAAAATCATTTATTAATATTAGAAAATAGGGAATAAAGTCCACTTTGGCGTTCCATATAGAAGTACAAAGCGAAGGGCGGCGATAGTGCCGTGGAAAGCTAATAGGCATTAATTGTTTACTTGTGATCACTTGTAGTTACTGCCTTTTGGCTAATTTGTAAGACGTTATACTACTACAGTTGTCCACCAGGTGCTGTTTTATTGGTAGACACAGCCGGCCGATATTGGGCTTAACCTGCATAACCCCCTCGAGCCATCACCCACAACCCTCGACCCACAAGTCCCTTGACCCACAACCCCTTGACCCACAACCCCCTCCTCTCACAACAACAACAACATATTTTTTATCCCATTAGATGATAACCAAATAGCTGGCAAGGTCGCCAGTCACAGCCCGAAAATGGAAACTAAGTGTCAGTAACCAAATATTTATACTTCAAGTAGGCCTAATAGGCCCTATATCGAGAAGTTCCCACGTTCCGAGAACTTCAAGTCACCATGCATATGAGACCCACTGCAGGCAGTTAGATCAATTATATAATTATTGTCAATAAAACTGTTGGGGGGGGGGCACTATTCAATCACCGGGGGGAGGGGGGCTGAATTATTTATCCCCGCATAATTTCAACATGTAGGGCTCGGTCACGCGTGGAGAAAAATGATTAGGCCAGCTAGTCCAGGTCTTGAAATATATTATTTATTTCATAAAGAGCCTGTCCGGGCTTTGCTTTTAAAATACTTCCCCCCCCCCCCCCCGCCGATTGAATGGTGTATGACCCTCTAGAAATGTAGGCCTACTTTTAGGCCTATTCTGTGAAACACAGTGACGTCACCGGAATTCCTTTTAAATGGCTACTCGGTGAAAATAATGCTACACAAGACCCCCTCCCCCATACTTCATTGTATCAGCTACATGTAGCTCGGTGAGTGTGTGCTTTATAGATTATGACCCCAGTGTCGGGAACATTGGCGCTGTAGCTGGCATCAAAGCCAACACACGCGCTGACACGGGAAATTCACCCGATGTTGTCTCAATACTGGGCCAGCATCTCCACAGCTGGCACAACATTGTCTGCACAGGGACGCTTTGACTTGTAAGCGCGGCGCGCATATATGAATAGGATATATCCTGGGCGAATGTTGCAATAAGCTGTCTGCAGCTTGAGAGATACAGTGCCAACCAGAGTAAGTATACTTCTAAATGATTGACGAGGGGATTGTTAATGATTAAAACTGAACTTATAACGCATCATACGCACCGTTTTCCTAATACAGAGCCTAATTAATTCTGTTATTAAAATAACAATTTATTAATTGCGCGTTGTAATTCCGTCACATTATAAACCTATTATTTTTAGTTTTATGAAATATGGCCTTACTTTGACTTATAAAAGTATTATTTTTACTTTTAGAATTATATGTTTCTTTAAATTATTCAAAAATTCAACTTTGTACATTATCTCAATTCGCTCACGGAGCGTGACAGATTTACCAAAAATCACGTGACGGAATTACAAATCGGAGTATTTTTTGTCATTTTTGTGCAATAAATTCAGTCACAACCACGTGAATTAACGTATGTCATAATTGAATAACATTTATTACAATGCTAAAAAGAATCGTTACCCGGCGCTGTCAACTTATACTTTAAAACCGCCATCTTAACTACATCACATAGGCGTTTGCCTAACATTTCGACCCGATGCTAGAAGACCTTTTTTTGTGACGGAATTTCAGTTAGGCCTTGTGATGTTACATGATGTTCGTCATCAAATTTGCTTTCAAAGAAATGATTTTAAGTCTATAAAAAATGCCGAGTTCAGTCTACCGCATATAAAATATTTTAGAATATTAACATTATTATTAAAATATGTTATTTTAGACAAGAAATGGGGAGGGGTACGTCTAAGTAGGTTTAATTAAATCACAATAAATTGTAAGTTTATGTCTGGTGTCAACATTATCCTTTTGCAAACTTAGGCTACACGAGTCATTACGTCTGTATTACCATAATGTGATGACTCCCTTTAGTTTATGTAACCATATAATACAGACATAGGCATAATGGTTGTCTGCATGGTTTCCCATAATACGTAGAATATTAATATGAAGATGTTAATACCAGATAAAATTAGGAAAAAAAACGAGAAAGAAAAAAAATAGACAGAATAGAACTGAATTCAAAATATATAAATTATTGACATGAAGGCAATAAATTCGCTGGATGGACTCCGAGTGGTCAACAATTTTCCGTGTGAGAATAACTGTGGATATATACCGTGAATACATTGAGATCTAGGAAATCCAGAATTCCTGGGATGGTCCAAGCTAGTTGGTTCAGGCTAACTCAGGGATGATCCTGGAATGATCCAGGGTTGGTTTAGGGATAACTAAGGGATGGTCCTGGTATGCTCCAGAGTTTGTTCAGACATAGCTCAAGGATGATCCTGGGAATGTGCAGGGGTGGTTCATGGATAACTCGTGGATAATCCTGGGATGGCCAGGGATGGTTCAGGTAGGGCTCGGGGATGATCCTGCAACTTTCCAGTGTTGATTCAGACATAACTCAGTGAATTACCCTGAGATGATCCAGGCTTGGTTCAGGGATAACTCAGGAATGATCCCGGGATGGTCCAGAGATGGCTCAGGAAAAAGTCATGGATCATCCTCGGATGGTCCAGTGTTGGTTCAGAGATAGCATAGGGATCAACCGGGGATAGTCCAGGGTTGGTCCAGGGATGACTTGGGGAGGATCCGAGGAAACCTGTGCCCATGGTTTGTCTATGGAAAGCTGTGCTCAGGATTTGGTCAGGTATACACGTGTCCGGTGTTTGGTCAGGGAAACCTGTGCCCACAATGGTTTGTCCAGAGAAAGCTGTGATCAGGGTTTGGACACGGAAAGCTGTGCTCAGGATTTGGTCAGGTAAACACGTGCCCGGTGTTTGGTCAGGGAAACCTGTGCTCATAATGGTTTGTCCAGAGAAAGCTGTGCTCAGGGTTTGGACACGGAAAGCTGTGCTCCGGGTTTGTCCAGAGAAACCTGTGCCCAGGATCTGGCCATGGAAACCGGTGCCCAGGGTTTGTCCATGGAAATTTGTGTCCCGGGTTTGTCCATGGAAAGCTGTGCCAGGGTTTCTTCACGTAAAGCTGTGCTCAGGGCTTGTCCATGGAAAGCTGTGCTCAGGGGTTGTCCGGGGAAAGCTGTACTCAGGTTTTGTCCATGGAAACCTGTTCTCAGTGTTTCGCCATCGAAATGAAATGAATCGGGCTTTAGGCCACCTTTGTGCACATATAGGCTAAACTGGGCCTGGAGAAACTCCTTGGGATGGTGAGATGAATGAGATGACACTGTCCTCCAGACACAGGATTCGAAATTCGAGCCCTGGCGGTCTAAGGCCGAGCACGCTACCTCTCGGTCACGGAGGCTCCCCACAATACTGAGTTTCACACATGGATGGGGAAGAAACATTTTTCTTTCTTTCAAACCGCCGAAACCGGGAACCGAACCCCGAGCCCTAGCGTGAAAGGCAGCGGTGATATCCACTAACCTAGGGCCCCTGCCCGGGCCATCAAAAGCTGTGACCTACCTAGGATTGGTCCAGGGAAATCAACGTTTGGGATTTGTCCAGATCTAACTGTGGGACATTTAAAAGAAAATGCTGCCAGCAGAATAAAAGAAGGTTGATACATGTGTCTATATTGCAAATAGCATTGTGGAACAACAAAAATAAAAGAATAATAGGCCTACGCTTTAATATTATGTTATTATTAATGATGGTGAGAATTTATTATGTTGTGGCTGTTTGTTTAAATAAAAAATGTTTTTTAAATTTAATATTTCAACAAGTATTAGACATTCAAAAATAGTTGTTGTCCGTCATTATCTCTTTAGAACAAATTATTATGTCCAGCTCAGAAATGGTGGTGAGATGCCAAGTCGTGGGACCTAGTCACACCACAAGTTGTCGGAATTTGTAATATTAGTCCTTTATTCCCAAGACTTATTATTTAGTCCGAATCCCATGTGAATATCAAGATTCGCTCAAACAACTAAAGGTAATTATTTCCCAGGAGTTATCAAGTTCTACCTACGATTTTAAATCATATATTGCATGTACTTGGATGGGGCTCTGTGTGAATTATATTTCAAATCCCAAAAGTAATTCCGTCACAGTAATTCCGTCACAATTCATAGCAAAGTTCATCACACTCTGCTAGAAAAATAAGGCCTTTGCATAAAAAATTATCAGTGTCCTTTTGAAGAAAAAATAATGTTTAACTATAATAAAGATTGATTGTATCGTTGATATAGTGAACAGAGCAGAGATAGGAACTATTGTTTTTGGTGTCAGGAATATCACTAGCGTACACATGTAATTCCGTCACGTGACTTTAGTGATTTTATTTGAGTGTGTACTCAAGAAAACGAACGCTGGTAGCTGAAAGTGAACTTCTATACACAGAAAAGAGGTGTCTTCATACAATAAAGACTTAAAATGAATACCTAAAGTAAGGAGGACAAAGATATGATGATTTCAAATTAGTAAAAGCTGTACAGATTGTAATTCCGTCACAATGGAATTCCATCGTCGACGGAGAATTTATTATGCCCTATTCATTAATATAGGGCCTAATATCAAAAACAAAAATTAGGCCTATGATATAAATAAAAAGGGTCTACCAATAGGCCTTACACGATAATAAACTAAACCTAAATCACCCATTTTCAATTTGGTCGAGGGGGTAATTCGGAACGGTTGTGGGTCGAGGGGTTGTGGGTTGAGGATTGAGGGTTGTGGGTCGAGGGGGTTATAAAGGTAACCCCGATATTGACTTGATGTTAGATTAATACAGTTTAATAACATTTATGCAATGACGTTGAGCCGAACTTGTATGAAATTATACAAATTATGTTTTGTGTTTGCTGGGAAACTGATTTTTCGGCTATATAGACAATCAACAAAAGAATTAAAATATATGAAAGCCAAAATCAAATATATTAACAATACATTTGTGACCCGCCACGCGAGAAGGTACCTTCCCGCGGCTTTATTCAAATTAATTATGACATTGGTTCAGTGTGTCGTGAACGTTTGTTTATTTACATAATTTGGTAGTATCAAGTACATATGAAGTTATTAGCAGTGGGCCTACTATGTACTATTTTAGCCATATGTTTCGCTGGAATAAAAAACTGGGACATTTCTTTGGACAGTCATATATGTAAGCCTTGGTCTCGATTTATCAGGTGGAGAATAGGTTTATTAGGATCAGTAACATTTCAGCTACTGCTACGCATGCTCAGCTTATTTTCCGCAGTCATTAAAAAAATATGAGCATCTGCATTTTCGGATCCTGTGGTCAAAATCAGTGACCGTCATGTTGAAAACGTGATTTTCCAGGGTAAGACTAATACAGCAATCCATGGCCCACACATTAATGGTGTGGGCTCGTCTATGGCTATAATAATCCTAACTATCATGTGGAAAATAACTACATAAGTAAGTTTAAACGTTTAAAAAAAAAAAATTATATTAAACCAATATAGTACATCATCAATGTCATAAAAATCAATAATTGGAACTGTTTAGCTAATCAGCTTATAGATACCAGCAAGAATACATAGCACATCATCTTGATATAGTAATCAGGTAATGTGTTTGTATATACAGTAGAATCCCGTTATAGCGAGTAGTTGGGGTCCAAAAAACGGGACCGCGTTATAAGTGGATCTATATGGACACACTATACGCGGCAGTGGTAGATGCTATGTGCTAGATATAACACTGTATTTATTACAAATGATCGGAATAAATAATGAATTGGAAATATACAATACAAGTTATTTAGTCTCATGTATATCTAGTTGAACGCAATTAGAACCTTTTGGCTACTCGCGAGATATTATGACATCTTGGGCTCCGTGAAATCACTCCATGTGTAGTAAACAGATTGACGTGCGACTTTAGGCGTGAATGAAAGGTGTAAGGGTTCTACACCGACCCTGTGAATGCTATGGGATCACACAAGGCGTGATTAGAATAGACGTTTTTCTAACAAATACACTCTTCTGTTTCATGCAAAAAATGAGGTGTAATAATTCTTTAAACTAAGCCAGCACTGGCCCAAATTGAAAATGTTATGCCAGCGTTGACGCAACAATTAGAAAACTGTTTATCATGTATGAATGTGGACTATATCACTGATCATTCCCGTGTGCATGGACGAAACCTCGCAATATCTCATAGGCATCACGGTGTTATGCAGATAGAGACGGACTGAGCTCTCCTCCCACCAATCAACCTTTGGAACAGTTTGATTGACAAGTATTATGAAAGGGTGGGGTTATATCGTATATGCACGATGCCTTCAACGAGATTTGCTAGAATTATATTGTTTCCCATATATTGTACATGATTCTTGAGTTCACAATAGATGTATAGCATCCCAGCAAACACAAAACATTTGTATAACTTTTGTACAATGTTGGGCCAACGTCGAAGACATTGGGCCGACGTTGTTCAAATGTTATACAAATGTTTTGTGTTTGCTGGGATAGGGTCCTTGCGTGAATATAGCACAAGCTGTTTCAATGCTGGATCAACATCGTGATTGTCCATTGCAAACAACTGCTCTAGCGCTGAATTGTATACCTTCTCGGAGTAGGCCTAAAGTTTATTTCATTGTATTTGAGACGTTGGCCCGGCGTATTCACCTGCCTTGTGTATACAGAGTAAAGGCCTATAGATGTTGCATAATATGCCGTCACAATAGGAGACCTGTTGAGCTGCAGTACTGTTAGTGTGGCCAGACAGTTAACGGCCAGTGGTGATTAATGAGAGAAAGGTGTACTCATTAACTGTGTTATATACACGCAACAAATTGTTATTGTCCTCCTTGCTGTGATCAAAAGATCTACGTGTCATTCCTAAATTAGGCCATTGGCGCCAAATAGTCCCCTTTGTTTAAATGAGCATATACCAGATGATAATTATTACTATTTCACCATGGTCCATACACTAACAGTATCATCAGAACTCAGAATCATTTATTCGCCTCTTTTGTACAGCAGTAACTGGATCACCATATACCACGGTATAGGCCTGACAGTATCCTCAAAACTCAGAATCATTTATTCACCTCTTTAATACCGCGGTAACTGGATCACCATTTTTCGCCGTAATATATAACATATATAGCGCCGTTACAGAATTGTTACTTATTATTTCATTTTGAACAGTGGCAGTCAGAAGGTTAATCCGAAGGGTTGTCCGGGGTCCACTTGGGGTGGGAAGGGGTGCAATGATTACTGCATGCATACTGCCTGGTCAGCACACCGTCATGTGAAGGTAAATGGGCGTGAACGTAGATGAGCGCTGTTTTAACCAGACTGGCATGATCAAGAATAAAATATACGCACTATTAGTTAGTTAGGAGTCGAATTTAACCCTAAAATAAACCCAAAATAAACAGGGTCCACCACTTACAACGTTATAACCGATATCACGGTGTAACGATTCGCGCTATAACGGGATTTTACTGTATGTAACAACAATACCAAAAGGGTTCGTCTCCTGCTCTGGCATTCAACTTTTAAAGAACAAAAGGTTTCCTCCCTGCTCAATCGTAAAGATTGAATATCGTGGGCAGCCTCTGTGACCGAGAGTTAACGTGCTTGGCCGCAGACCAACAGGGCTCAATTTCGAATCCTGTGTCTGGAGGGCAGTGTCACCTCATTCATATCACAATCCTCAGGAGGTTCTCTTGGCCCAGTTTAGCCTCTATGTGCACAAATGTGACGTAAAACCCCATTCATTTAATTTCATTACATTTGATACAACCAACTAACACCTGACTCGACGTTGGCCTGATAACATTACAGTAACATTTCAGCAACTACTGTGGAGAAAGCCTCATGGGTCTTTATCTTTGAGTTGATCTACTGTGTGTATTGTGACTCCCGTAATTTGCATTACATAAGTAATGTAGTAGTAGTGTAGTAAAAGTGCATTACGTCTACATGTGATAATAATGGATTAGGGCTGAGCTGTAGATTTCACGGCTGAGTAAGAAACATTAAAAGTTGATATTTTACAACTCTGTGACGATTTTGTTAGGCATATAAAGGCAGAAGAATTAAAATTGAAGAATGCAGACTTCGTGAAAATTTCTAGCTACTTTTGTAATATTAACATTGTAGTCCTGTAAAAATGATTTTTTGTCAAGCATTTTTCATTATGTGCAGTAGGCCTACATCAGAATGTGTGTAAAATCAGCAAAATGTTTGATGGGAATTGAACAGATAACAGAAATTCCAATAATTGATAAGATATAAATATATACGACCGGCCTATACATATTTTATTTTCATGATATTTCATTTTAGAGCATAGATATACATTCTCTGACACATCTGTAGCTGATATTTTGCAATGCTGTTGACAAGCGTCAAGGCCCCTGGGCCTCTTGTTACATTATTGGTATTCATTCCAATTGTATTACCAGGTTCACAAAACGGATTTCTGGGCTCTTCTAGACTTTTTGTGTGTACCAAATGGCTTTCACTGACATCTTGTCAAAAACGGCAACAAGCATAGATTCAGCTTTCTGTCATGACATTGCATGATATGCCCGGTAAGTTGTGTTACTGAATAAGCATTCTTTTCTGTTTTGCTCAGTTATTAAGCTTTTCCTCGCAATCCAGCTGCCCGAATGCACCCATATTTATCCCTATTTGTAAATTGTCATGTTTTCAAATGTTTAATTTTCATTGAAAACATGAAAAACATAGATACATATTTTATTTTCATGATATTTCATTTTAGAGCATAGATATACATTCTCTGACACATCTGTAGCTGACATTTTGCAATGCTGTTGACAAGCGTCAAGGCCCCTGGGCCTCTTGTTACATTATTGGAATTCATTCCAATTGTATTACCAGGCTCACAAAACGGATTTCTGGGCTCTTCTAGACTTTTTGTGTGTACCAAATGGCTTTCACTGACATCTTGTCAAAAACGGCAACAAGCATAGATTCAGCTTTCTGTCATGACATTGCATGATATGCCCGGTAAGTTGTGTTTCTGAATAAGCATTCATTTCTGTTTAGCTCAGTTATTAAGCTTTTTCACGCAATCCAGCTGCCCGAATGCACCATATTTATCCCTATTTGTAAATTGTCATGTTTTCAAATGTTTAATTTTTATTGAAAACATGAAAAACACTTCAAACCGAGCATATATAATTAAGTCCTCTGAACAACAACACAAGTAATTTAGTACAACAAAGATTTAGCACATTTCATCAGAAGCATCAATTAATTCAAATAGCAATTTAAGAGACTTCAGTCCAGGAAACCCCGAAGAAAACGGAAGAACAAAATACACTGAAACTAAAAAAGCTAGAGGAGTATACATATGTCATTATTAGCACCGCCGTCACCGTAGGTGAGACGGAGGGAGCTATAGATTCCGCCTCCGTTTTCTTCTTCTGCCTATAACTTTGTAAGAAAATAAGCTAGGATAACAATTTTTGGTATGTGAGTTACTTCCAGGTGGATAATGGACAGGTTAAAATATTTTAATCTGATGTCATTACGCAAGGTCGCAGAGGAGAAAATGATGATGTTACGGCGTTGGGCCGTTGGGCCGTCCGTGAACATTTCGTTTCCGGAGCATATCTCTGAAAGTACTTGTCTGATTTTACAAACAACACCTCTAGGGGGTCTAGCTGTGCCTTTGGGGTATATGAACTTTGACCTACTTTTGGTTCAGAACTCTGACCTATTCAGAGGTTTTGACGCACACTTCGTTTCCGGAGGAGATCTCGAAAAGTACTGGGCCGATTACAGTCATATTGCTCATACATGTTCTCTAAGGTCCTTAGTTGTGCCTTTTTAGTGTTTTGGACCTTGACCTTGTAGTTGACCCAGCACTTTGACCTAATTTATGACATCGGTAAATTCGACTGAAATATTTTGCGGAATATCATGAAAACCGCTCAAGATAGCTACACCATTACTATAAAACAAATTGTAAGGTTCCAGGAGAGGATGCATCTTGAAAAATTTCAAGTCGATAAAATTCAAAATGGCCGCCTATCGGCCATTATTCACCTGGACAGGCCCCATATTGCGGAATATCATGAAAACCGCTCAAGATAGCTACACCATTACTATAAAACAAATTGTAAGGTTTCAGGAGAGCTAGGATGCTTTTTGAAAAATTTCAACTTGATCAAATTTAAAATGGCCGCCTATCGGCCATTATTCACCTCGACAGGCCTGATATTGGGTAAACCGTGCTAGACATCTAAACCATTACTATAACACAAAAATGTGAGATTTCAAAAGAGGATGCATCTTGAAAAAAATCGACTTGTTCAAATTCAAAATGGCCCCCTATCGGCCATTATTCACTTTCACATGGCCGATATTTGGTAAACCGTACTAGATGGCTAAACCATTAATAGGCCTACTGTAAAACAAAATATGAGTTCTCGGGGGCGGATATACCCTGAATTTTTTTAACTCTATCAAATTCAAGATGGCCGACAATCGGCATTATTTACCTCGATAGGCCTGATATCAGGTAAACCGTGCTAGATAGCTAGACCATTACTATAAAACAAAATGTGACGTTTCCAGAGAGGATGCCTTTTAAAAACTTTTGACTTAATCGAATTCAAAATCGCCGCATATCGGCCACTATTTACTTTCACATTGCTGATATTTGGTAAACCATGTTAGATAGCTAGACCATTACTATAAAACAAAATGTGAGATTTCAGGAGAGGATGCATCTTGAAAAAAATTGACTTGATCAAATTCAAAATGGCCGCCTAGCGGCCATTATCCACTTTCGCATGGCCTTTATTTGGTAAACCGTACTAGATTGCTAGACCATCACCATAAAAAAAAATGTGAGATTTCAGGAGAGGATGCATCTTGACAAATTTCGACTTGATCAAATTCAAAATGGCCGCCTTTAGGCCATTATTCACTTTCACATGGCCGTTATTTGGTGAACCGTGCTAGATGGCTAGACCATTACTATAGAACAAAATGTGATTTTTCGGTGGAGGATGCACCCTGGAAATGTTTAACTCTTTCCGATTTCAAAATGGCCAACAATCGGCATTATTTACCTCGATAGGCCTGATATCAGGTAAACTGTGCTAGATAGCTAGACCATTACAATAAAACAAATAATTACTATAAAACAAAATGTGAGGTTTCGGAGGAGGATGCACCCTGAAATTTTTAACTAGTCTATATCGAATTCAAAATGACCGTAAATCAGCCATTATTTACCTCGATTGGCCTGCTATCGGGTAAACTGTGCCACTGAGATAGGTAGACCATTACCGGGATACTGATTGTAGTCTAGTTGAGTTTGGCTTGTGGCAGTCTTAACAACAAGTGGAAGAATGCTTTTATGTATCTCTTTGCATTTCTGAAAGTCCAGATATACTTGTAAAGTAAAATTAGTAATTGAGACTGTTTGTGTAGGTCAAAATAACTGTTTTTCTCAGATTTTCCTAAAACGTCAGGAATTTCGCTAACGCACAATGCTTTCATAGCGGCTACCAGATGGGAATTTAACATTTTTTAATGTTGTTTTTTTGTTCCTATTGATCATACCTTTTTTTGTAAAATTAAAAAAAACAATGTTTAATCTAATTAGGGCCTATCCATAATCTAATAGACGACGGAGTAAAAAAATATATTTATAACTATTTAATTGTTTTTATTGTTGGTGTTAATGTATTTCCTGACTATATATCTCCCCAACAATCATTCAATAGAAAATCCGTGAGGGCCTGATGAAGATGCTGACGCGACTCTCGTATCCCGTGATCCTCATCTATGTATATCTGAAAAGAGAAAGATAATTAATCTCACCGCTGTCTGTAAACCATCGTCCTGCTGAAATTACCAGCATAAGCTTCAAATGACGAAAAATGTGTCTACTTATGGTAAAAAGACTTCTTCCAAATGGAACAATTTGATTAATTGAACATCTCACAAAATAATTTATAATAATTTATGAATTTTATAGGCATTTTACTAATTAATTTATATAAACACATCCTGGATTATAATATATTTAATCCGCTTTGATGAAACATGGGTAGGTGTAATGAATGTTGACCTTTTGAACAGCAATAAAGATTAATCGTTCTCAATTCTTGTTTATTAACTTTAACCAATAACGGGTTCTGGTTGTGAAATGTGTTTTTCAGAAGCAAGAATTGCATACAGTAACAAAAATTTTAGTTTCAAATTAAATATATTTTAGTAATTTTTACACACTTGCAGTTGTGGATCGCGCTAGCGAGGCACAAGTGTTTTTTTATTGAGTAATGCCCTTTCAATAAAAAAACTTACCAGCTGTTTAAATTGGTAATTGACCCTACTAAGAGCTTTCGTCAGTTTTGCAGTATTCTGGAAATGTACATTATCTGTAAAAAAGACGTTTGAAACAACAACGAAAATATCGGCTGATATAAAAAGTTTGTTATGCATGAGTTTAGAATTTAAGATAAAGATAATGCCAAAGAATGCATCAAGGCTATTTAATATAGGTTTATTGTATGCAAAAAGTTCTCCAAAAATCTGGCGAAAATGTGAAATAACGAAATCTGAAATGACCATTTCAAACGAATATTAATGTAGGCATAAACAGCGAAGTATAACACAAAGTACGAAAATAAATTATGAGATACTGCTTTGTATATTCATATGCGTGCGTTTTAATTTTATAAATCTTGCAATGTAAATAACCCATATTTACGTAAAATTATTATAAATAACAACTACTCCCAGCAAAGCCGTGACGCTGATAATGTTAAGTTAATGTTGTGTCGATATTGTAGACTCTGGGTGCAATTTTCAAGCCAACTGTTAATAGGCCAATTATGTTTCTCGTTTACAATGCTGTGTAGTCCGCATTAAGAAAAAAACGCAAAACCATAGTTCGTCGCCGTGGTGTGAAAGGGTCATAGCTGCCACTGTGAAGTAGCTTGTACGACCCTTTAATTCCAAGGTGACGATTTGTAAAGGACTAACCGTCTGCGGATCCATGAGCGAGTAATAACTTCTTTCCTATAAAATTATGCGCCATCCTCGTTATATCAGTGTCCTGTTCAAACCAAGTGATACAGTAAAATACATGTAAGAAATAGTCAATAACCCTTGTCCTGCTAAGACCGTATTATATAATGATTTTTAATAAATAACAAAGGCCCACCTCTGAAATTAACTTTTAAAATAACTCGTGACACATCGGTTGATTAAAAAATTTAGTCTTGCATTTTCTAAATATCGTAAAAATGGGGCTTTTTTGTGTTTGATGGGATGAGGCTTGTTGATGAATTAAGTTTGTTTATCAGCACATATCATACAACCGTTTTTGATCGCGTAATGTGTGTTTCATCAACAAGAATTTAATACAAATGTGTGATCCTTAATTAAATATTCTTATGAACATGAACAGAAAATGTATCGTACATTTGACGTATTCATAGCGCCCTTGTGGAAAAGCTGCCTTTACAAGAGGACCGAAGTCCTATTAGGTTCGAGTTTTTTGCGGTCACTAATATTTAAAAAGTCGATTTGTGGTGGCCATTTTAAATTCCAGTAAGCTCACCTCCACATTATTTCTGACTTCAATTTTTGAGTTTTTGCACCCATCAAAAATTATGAAGCTCATGCATGGAGGCCATTTTGAATTTCCGTAAAACCTTGGAAAAATCACATGTACATCTCCATATTGTGGGGAATGTGATTGTAAAATTTGAATAATTTATGACTAAGTTTTTGTGACATCAAAAAAATTGAAATTGATCCGTGGCGGCCATTTTAAATTTTAGCAAATATCCTTAAAAAATCACCTGCACATCTCCATGTTGTGGGGAATGTGATTGTAAAATTTGAATGCGCCCACCAAAACTTTTGAAGTTTATGCATTACGGCCATTTTGAATGAATTTCTGTAAAACCTTGAAAAAATCACATGCACTTCTCCATATTGTGGGAAATGTAATTGTAAAATTTGAATAATTTATGACGTTAAGTTTTAAGTTTTTGCGACCGCAAAAAAATTGAAATTGATACTTGGCGTCCATTTTGAATTTCAGCAAAACCTTAAAAAATCACCTGCACATCTCCATATTGTGGGGAATGTGATTGTAAAATGTGAATAATTTCTGATGTTAAGTTTAAAGTTTTTGCGCCCACAAAAAAATTTGAAGTTGACTTCGGCGACCATTTTGAATTTTGGTAGCATTGTTAAAAAATCACTTGCACATCCACATGTTGCTAGGAATGTGATGCTTAAATAAAAAAATTGACTAAAATAAATTTTTTAGTATTGGCCCCCACCAAAAAATTAAAGTTGATCCGTGGCGGCCATTTTGAATTTCAGTGGAACCTTTGAATGGTCACCCGGACATCTCCATATGATGGGAAATGTGATAGTGAAATTTGAATAATATCTGACTTTAAATATTAGAGTTTTTCGCCCACAAATTTTTTTGGAGTTGACCTCTGGCGGCCATTTTGAATTTTGGTAGCATCTTTAAAAAATCACTTGCACATCCCAATGTTGCTAGGAATATCATGTTCAAATTAAAAAAAAAATAACCAGTAGTTTTTGAGTTTTTGCGCTCACAAGAAAACGGGACGCCGGCCCCGGCCGCCGGACGGAATCCTGGCGCGACTAAAATCCCCCTTCCCCTATGGGCGGGGGATAAAAGAGGCACTTTGCACGTGATATTGGAACGCTGGACTTCATAAACTACCGATACTTTAGCCACACGCCCGTTAGCCATAAAGCCATTACGTTAGCCAGGTTGGCCATAATTATGCTGACCATAAGCTAGGCATACATGTAGCCTGATATTTGCTAGCATTGGGAGATCATACTCACATTATAGCCACTGGCGTTGTCATCGTCTGTTGCAAAGCCCATATATCTCTCAGTATAGGCGCTATCTGTATCGGATTAAATCAGGAATAAGGATCAAGCGTGGTTTTGTTCAATTTAACCCTTCAACCGCCGATGCCGCATATATTCGGGTTTTCATTTTTTATTTGCACATTAAGTACCACCTTTTAAACATGTTAAAGATACAATGTGACATCAATCAGCAATATGAATTTGTGGATAGCGTCAACGAGACACCACTTCAAGTGGGGGAAAATTCAGATTGAATAATATGGCGGTTAAAGGGTTAGGATAGCATGAATTTAGAATACATTAAGTCTTTAAACGTCAAGTTATTTAATTTGAATTCTCAACCATTTGAAAATTAATCAAAATGGAGGCAGAACCACGATCTCCACACCAACGCTTGTGACTCAAGTGATCCGATCTACAAGTCTATTGATGTTCAATAAGTTTTATTTTCATTTACGAATCGCGTTAGGACATAAATCAATTGACAGAACTATAAACTATACTATTCTATACATATATTATATATATTTATTTGAATATTTGTACAGATTTGCTTTCAAATATCTATCTCTAAATGTTGAGAAAATAACAAAGCGTAGAAAAAAATAACAGGGGTAGTAGGCCTATGGATTAGTGTTTTATGGCCGTGATTGCGGATGTCCAATTATTCATGTTTTCTGAGAAAAAATGGGAATTATGCCGAGACGAAAAAATGAAAGTTTGTAGCGTTTTCAAGGCCGTTTTCGACATGTAAAATAATCTGTATTATATCACTTCTAGGATATTACATATGCCAAGTTTCTTGCTATCTAACTATTATCATCCGTGCAGTGGCAAACTACAGGGTTACTCAATGGACAGGGAAATATCCAAAGATTTTTTTATTCAACTGCGATATTGTGCGAAATCAGAATTTGCGACAATTTGATAGCGAGCGTCAGTATGATGTTCTCGAGACTGCCCTGCAAAGACAAACAGAAGCAACTGCTTAATTGAAAAGTGAGCAGTTACTGCTGTTTTCGTTGCAGGACTGTTGCTACTTTATACTGCCGTGCAAAGCCAAACGGCAGTATCTGCTTACTTTACAAGTAAGCAGATACTGCCATGTGGCTTTGCAGATCACGTACCGTAGTATCTGAATGAGGTGACAGGGGCCACTGAGATTCCACACTCATAGGTTTGAGAGTCCCTCCCCAGAGCTTGTCCAACCACAAATCCACCGTAAGACTGTCAACATGGAATCATTGTGATTATTTATTTCAGTGCAACAGCCTTCTAAACTCTATTTTCAAGTGATTTTTTTTCCTGATTAGAACGTTCGCTCTTTTGAAGCTATTATTGAAAAGTGATTTCAGTTTAGCGGAATAGTTGAAATATAAGTCACAATGACTTGCTCAGTGAATTCTTATCACATTTTATTTTTAGAAATAAGCAAACAGTCACACAGAAAATGTACACTATTCCTGGGTTGGATGAAGTTTCAATGGATGACATCATACATAAAGTCAGCTCATTATTAAAATGATTAATTCTTGTCGAATATAACAGTTCTCTTTCAAATGTTAATCTGCTTCGATACCACCGTCTGTGGGACTGGCACAACATTGATGCCGTACCGGGGCAATGTATTGTGTTTGCATGGCAGCACATGAACTAGTTCAGATTGAAAAATAACCCGTATGGAAACCGAGTCAAAGTGGGACTTGGGCCAGGAGTTGAAGCAGTGACGGGCCAGAATTAATAGTGTTGTCTCGGCATGTTAGCAGCGCTTGCCCGACTTTCGAGTCGACTGGGGTATACAATTTGAAGATGCGTTGTATCAATTGCAGCTATAAGATCATGTGCATGTATTAAAACCAATCGGGCAACATACCACGTACCACTTGAAGTTAGAAAAAAACTGATATTAAAATCAAGCTCCGCATATCAATTTCGGTTCCGGGAAATCTGAGCTCAGCGGGATAAAACATACCGATGAAACACTAGCACCACAAAAATATACTTAAACTGGAATTGCAAGCGCAAATTCCAGTTTCAAACAAAAATAAGCTACACAATTATAAGTATTTAGAAATTGTATTGATCAATTCAAAGAGAAAGTCGTTTGAACTTCACCCCTTCTCAAAAACAATTAGCAAGTCAAAATGTCTTGGTTGCGTATCGTAAATAGAGCGTAATGGGCTACTTAAGAGCTGTTCTTAAGAAGTATCGTGATGCAAACTTTTCACATCATGAAATTTGCTGTAAATCGTTTTTCAACTTGAACAATTATTATAGAGTCTGCTCCCAGCAAACACGAGACGTTGACCCACTGTGGGTTTGATGTTGTGCCAGCGTCGAAGACGGTGGCCCAGCATCAAACCCACAGTGGGTCAACCTCTCGTATTTCCTGGGTTGCGATAATAGGTTGCTCTCATATTTACCCATCCTAAAATGGCCACTCTTTCATTCTCGTCAACTTCAGGAAGTTTCATTAGATACCTTCAAAAGCAATATAAAACAAGAAAAATAATGACAGCGTGAATAATCCAGGTATAAACGTGCGTTTTTACATTCGCTATGACAAAGGCATCGCTCTACTCACAAAATACTTGATTACGAGCTCAAATTAGTAATAAGTCTGGGCAACTGTCTGTGACATTGGACTATAATGAAATGAAATGAGTCGGGCTTTAGGCCACCTTTGTGCACATATAGGCTAAACTGGGCCAGGAGAACGTCCTGAGGATGGTGAGATGATTGAGATGACAGTGTCCTCCAGACACAGGATTCGAAATTCGAGCCCTGGCGGTCTGAGACCGAGCACGCTACCTCTCGGTCACGGAGGCTCCCCACAATACTAACTTTCACACGTGGATGGGGAAGAAACAATTTTGTTTCTTTCAAACCGCCGAGACCGGGAACCGAACCCCGAACTCTGGCGTGAAAGGCAGCGGTGCTAACCACTACCCTAGGACCCCCGCCCGACATTGGACTAGCAATAAATACAAGTCACGTTTGATCAACACAGCGTACACGATGTAATATTTCTGAGACAAATGGCAATAATGAATGTTGTAATTTTAGGCGTAACTGTTACTGCTCCCTATTTAAATTAAAGGAAGTGATATTTATATTTAAATCAATTGTTTAAGGGACAAATACTGCACACAAACACTGTTTTGTTTCATCATAAACACAATGGGTTAACACTGTTTGCTGTTGTTGCATCGATGTTGTGTGGTTGTACTCATGGGCCAGCGTCTATACTTTACATCAGCATTACACCAACATTGGGTCAACGTGTCGCGTTTGCTGATAAATTATATAGAAAATGCACAGATGGGCTCTATGTATGATTCGTTCGTTGGCTGGTAACCATTTAAACCCTCACGATGCATCAAAGCATCATTTTGCATCTCTGAAGAATAGCTTAATTCCCTGTATCTATTTAGAACACAAATTTTTCTCGAACTGTTTTAAATTTAACGATATATTTTGCTTAATTATCACCCACTTGAAGTCATTTTCATTCGCTACAAGTCGAGAATTGCGACAGCAATTCGCGGCTTGTAGTGGATGAAGATGACATGGTAAATTCAGGCTTGAAAGGGTTAAAACACCTCGGCGTGCTAATACGCATTATAACCATACATTTTTTCTATGAAAATCAAGGCCAACCCTGATGCATTGCCGTGTAAAGCCCAAGGGTACGTAGTAAATGTTCACTTTTCCGTTTCGTAGCAAAGCAAATGACGATATCCTTATAATACTCACTCTGCGCCTAGAATCTGATCCTCCACTTCAACAGTTCCGAGCTGACGATACATAAGTCTCTTGAAGTCCTCACCGCGCCCTCGAGTTCCCCTGCCGTCCATCATGGCCACCAATACTTTGTGAGAGCTCCCCATGTACACCAACCAGTTCAGCATGTCAGAGCCCATCGGAAACCTGCTTACTACTTTTTGACTCTCAGGCCCAGCGTAACTGTAAGTAGGACATTTGAAGTTGAACAATGCAAAAACAAACGCCAGTAACTGCCCACTTTCCAAGTGATCAGTTAATACTGTTTGTTTTTGCAGCACAGAACTAGCAGATTTGAAGTAGTAGAAACAGCAAGAAAACTGTACTGTACTATGAGCATGAAAACGATACATAGCCTACATATTATAATTTGTTAAAGGGACCCGTGGAGTGATATCATTTTTTAAATTTATTTCGTAATGAAGTAGTGTATCCAACAGATCATTGTTTTATTTTTTTCTATTTTTTTAGATTTTTTAAAATATTTTTTATTAACATTTCTATGAATCCAGCGAAAACATAAACAAACTTTTTGTATACCCAAAGGACAGTTGACTATTCCCACAGCATTTGGGCCACATGTTGATGCCATCGGCACAGCGTTGGGTAAATAATCAGTAATGCAGGTGTATCCCCTTAATGTCCTAATTTTAAGACACTTATTAGCTGAGACTGCTTTGATCCCATCGTCTGAGACGTGAGCATATGTGGTATAAAGTGCAGTATACTGCTGACGTGTTTTGTTTACATGGCAATATATGCCTACGACTTGGAAATAAAACTAGTTGAGTCTTTTTCGGTGCTTAAAATTTATTTTGATTTTTTTTCTATTTTAGCTAAGATCAGTAGGCTATATAGCTTAATATAAATCAATCTTTCAAAATTGACAATTCTCATCCCACGGGGTCCCTTTAAGTTGGGAAAACTTTATTTAAGAATAATATCAATTGAAACATTTATGTACTATTTTCGACTGCTATGAATACTTGTTTTACATAATACAAACAAATTCGTTTCTAATTTTACACGATTGTGTAGAATATTTCTATATTTTAATGCATGCCATACATGTTTTGTAGACGTACGTGTACACCAGCAGCCTATATTTATTTCCCGGTTTATGGTTTGGTGGTATCAATATTTCTGCTCTACCTTCTGCAGAAAATAAAAACATGATTCATATTAGTTCTCGCTTCGTGGAATAATTTGCCATAAAACATAACTTACAACAATAAATATACCATATGACTAAATTGTATTATTATATATAATCAATTTTTTATTATTTTTCAATTAAATTTATTAGCTGTGGTCACAGTGATATCACAGGGTGGGGGGGGGGGGGTTAGTAATAAAAACTGAAACATTTCTTACAAATGGCAATACTGCCCTGAACTGCACTACACTTCATTACAACGATACTCAAGAGTACGACCGTATACTGTACTGCACTAAAGCCATGAAATTAGGCACAAAACAAGGTATATAATTATCATGCAATGTAGTACGATGCTGTACATTGTAATTCAATGGAGGGTAATACAATATAATGCAATACAATACAATGCAACGCAACGCAAGCAACGCAACGCCAATGATGTACAGTAGGCCAACAGCACTGCACTGCATTGCACTGCACTGCACTGCACTGCACTGCACTGCACTGCACTGCACTGCACTGCACTGCACTGCACTGCACTGCACTGCACTGCACTGCACTGCACTGCACTGCACTGCACTGCACTGCACTGCACTGCACTGCACTGCACTGCACTACAACGCAATGTACGGTATCCACAGAACAATCTCAACGAAAACTTATAATTCTTCAAATGGCTACTTATGATTATGTATGATGTCCATGAGCTTACTATAACCACCACCGATATCGATGTCTATAAATTGTGATACTGGCAAATCTTTAGATTCCAATTGTTCTTTAAAATCCTTGTTCTCTTCCAATGCAACAACTGAAAAGCAGAAACCAATGTAGAATAATGATTCAAGGACAATAACTAACAGTGTAAGAAAGTGACCGTTCAGAAAAAGGAATAATCATGTTTTTGAACTTCAATGTGTCGAGTATGAATAATCTGTTGGGCTTAAATAAAAACTTTAAATAGTTTGTAAAATATTAAGTTCCGTGTTGTCAGACCAACAACAAACCTTATTCAGAACTGATTTATGTGGCAACTAAACATAATGAAGTAAACAATGCAATAAGTCTAAAAGTAAAAATGCTGTGCTAGTTCGAGTTTTATGGATAACGTATTTTTATGCATTGATATATAAACATGTGTATTACTTATACAATAAATTTAGTTTTAGTTTTAGTTTTAGTTTTTTTAATACCAAACATACCTGATTTATTTTCCTGTAAACTTTTGAGAGTATATGTTGGGACGCCTGGTCCCCAGCATGTATTAATGTAGTACATCTTATCAGGACTGAGTGATATATGCGTATATTCACAGGGATCATCACAAGTCATACATATTGTATGTTGATCATCTGGTTTCGCTTCTGGTGTACCCACTCTGCAGATAGGTATATATTTACAACGACGCTTCATGTACACACGTAATGATAATACAATTGCAGAATTAAATTCATGTCAGTGACAGGCAGGCAGGCAAGCAGGCAGGCAAGCTGGCGGGCAGACAGGCAGGCAAGCAGGCAGGAAAGAAAACAACAAGTAGGGATTCATTGATTTTTATATAGGAATACCTGTAAACTTGATTCTCTTCAGTTCTACCCCCGTTTGATGCATAATACCTGAACAAAGATGACAAATTAAATGACACATACACTACTCATCACATCATATTACAAACATTAACCCTTTAACCGCCGGTGCCGCGTATATTTGGGTTTTCATTTCTTATTGGCACAATAAGTACCACATTTTAATTATGTTAAAGATAAAATGTGACATCAACCAGCAAGATTTGAAAAGAGTTGACCTCTATTTTGTCAAATCTGAATAATTTTCACTCGAAGTTGTGGATCGCGTCAGCGAGACTCAACTTCAAGTGGGTGAAAATTCAAATTGAATAATTTGGCAGTTACAGGGTTAAACAGCATTTGACGTCCTTCAAATACACAAAATTAAATCTGAATGTTTCGAAATCGATACTGAATTAGACCCCCACCCGATGGTGTTTTAATGTTGTCAGACCAACATTATTTAGACATCGAAGTCAATAATAGGCGGCATGCACCTTCAACAACCCTATAATGTTCATCTAAAAGAAAAAAAATCAGTGATATCAATATGCTGAAATAGCTATTGTAGCTACTGAACTTTAATATTACATCATCCAATTTAAAGTTTACAGACATACACTAGGTGCCTTTGGTGGTCATAGCCTGTTATAGATGACACCTCCGTCGCTCCAGTTGTGAGAAATGTTATGTTCCCGGTTTCACCTACCTACAATATTTGAGACAAAACGAGACAAAATGTAATATACTCTAAGCAATACCCTGTTTTTTTTTAAATATTTAGTGCGTAGTAAAGATTTAGAAATTTAGTAAGATTAGTTTTGGGGTAAATCTGGGGTAAATCTTGATACAATCAATCGTAGCACGGATCCCATATAGCTTCATTTGACATACTACGATCTTACATGTAGGTATTCAAACAAAAACATGTGGCACGTGGCAATTATGACAGAAGTTCATATCTCAAGGCGAATGAATATACATCAATTTCAAACATGAGTGCTGAAAGGAATAAATCGGCCAATTGGATATAAAAGGGTGCATCAACCACTTTTTATATCCAAGACAAGAAAATTGCAAGTAGAGCTGTTCATAACAATAACTCACTGGAGGAATATATTTAAGTAACTAATAATCATAACTGTAAATAATTATATTTTATTTTTGGTGTGTGTTGTTTGTCGCAAAATTTAAATTATTATTCTGCCGTGCAAAGCGAAAAGGCAGTATCTGCTTACAAGAAGATACTGCCTTTTGGCTTTGCACGGCAGCATAATTCACCTCAGCTGATACAAGCGCCACCTGTCGCCAAACACCATCCTTGCCCTGATCCTGATTCAGGACGGTCAAGTAACTGTCCCCGTTGCCCACCACATACAGATCGTTGAACATCTGAAAATGACAAAATTATTTCCGATCTTTTTCTCAACATCTTGAATGCTAAATTATTAATGAAAATAACGCCTAATTGACATGTAGACTAATAAAATGACGATTTTTGCGTGAATTAATCACCAGTATTATCCCAGCAAACACAAAACATTTTTATAACATTTATACAACGTCGGCCCAACGTCTTTTCGACGTTGGTCCAACATTGTATAAATGTTATAAAAATGTTTTGTGTTTGCTGGGATGATCTGGTCCAGCACAATTGTTTTAGGGCCTACTATTTCACTTTAGACGTTAGAATCTGACGCATACAGACGTCAGATTCTGTACTGAAAGGGTTAACCCCTAGAGCTCTGAGTTAATCAGTTTCAATTTTCAGTCTCTTAAAGTTGTGTTTCACTACCGCGATCCACAACTTCAAGTGAAGGAAAATCAGTTTCATAAACGTAAGACATTTTCACTTCTAGAATCTGGTTACACAAGTGTGAATAACCACAGAAATAAAACAATAGTCGACATCTGTGAATTAGGAGTTAAATGTGTATTGGCCTGGGCTATATTTTGTAATAATTAATCCACTTGGAAAATAGTGTGAACTCACCACAGCAACCCAGCCGTTTGAGATAGTTTCCTTCCAGTTCTTGAAATATAACAATGAAAGTAATGTTATTAAATTTATAAAATTAGTCTTTTTCTATCATATAAAGACATTAACAATGTCATTACATGCTAGTAAGATGGCTTGAAAAATATAGGCCTATGGAGAAAATGAAATCGAATTTTCATCGCTGACAATTTTAACAGGGAATTAATTTTAACAAAAAAATTATTGAGATATTTTACGTACGATGGATCAATAAACTGTTGACAGCTAAAACAATTTGTAGTTGATAGCTCCGAAAGTTAATTTGTCAAAAAGTCAAAAAGGCAAAAGCCTATATCACCTTTATCGTGTTTATAAACCAAGTGATATATTTAGAAAAAAATTGATCAAACAAGCTTGATTCAAGAGGGTGTTCTGAACCGCCAAGGCAAAAGGCAGTATCTGCTTGTGTGTAAATCAAGCAGATACTACCTTTTGGCTATGCACGACAGTATTAAACAAAGGTGAATGAGTGAAACTAAAAATAAATGTGTTCAGAGGGTAAATGACATATGTTCACCGCACTGTGTTTTGTATCCTGGCAAGCTAATTGGAAGTGTTGCTTGCCAGCTACTAAAAAAATCATACATTTTAATTCCAAGTGTTTTATGGATCAAAATGATTTGATGCATCATGAGGGATTAACATGAAGAAGTTAATAAAATGGCTATAACTGGTATTATGCACTAGTCATTAAATATATTATCTATATTATATATTAAATATACTATTTGCTTGTACATACCTCACTACAGTCTCCTGAGCTGATGTCACACACGACCACGATGCTCTGGTTCTGTGGTCTATTGACCCACGTGATCAGCACGTGACTGATGTCAAGCCACGTGACCTGGGTAAAGTAGTGCTCCCTGTAAACGATTTATCGAAGTAGCCTATTTCGTATTCACTCACGAATGTATAATATAAAGTAGCATGTAGCCTGAACAATGGCATAAGTAAGATTTGACGTGGGGCTTCATTCACCAGCGGGGAATTCCCTCCTTTTGACCTGACTTCTTTACACATTTCCGGTTCCGTGTTGAGGAAAAATAGGTTGGGGATATTCCGGGGGGGGGGGGGCACTTCCATACTTGGGAGTACTGGGGATGTGCCGCTGGACAGGGTGCCTTTTTTGAGCTTCCAGCTTTGGCACAGGGTGTCTTTTTTGAGCGTCCAGAATTGGGACAGGGTGCTTTATTGGGCTCCCAAATCTGGGCACCCGCTTAGCATGTATTTTGCTGATTTTTGGGGCCATTATTAGCCATTTTTCGGCCTAATAGCCTCAAAATTTTATAAACAAATATTAAAGTGTTAAAGAGACCATAACAACATGAAGTATATTGGGGATGTTTAAATCTCAGTGGTCCAATACAAGAGGATCTTACAAACTGAGCAGCCAATGAGACGAGATGTTAAAATAACATCTCCCACTCCTGGCCTTTGTCAGGGCAGTGGTCAGACTAATTAACATATGTGGCAGTTTTGAAGTGTTAACTGTATTTCGAAATCAAAATACAGATTCAAATGAACTAAAAAAATGTGTTGGTGAAGATTTGAAACAATTAAAGCTCGATAATCAAATCGTCCAAATTGTAAACGCAGGGGTGTTTTCCTGTCAGTTGACAGTTAATGCGTGCAATTAATTGCAGCAACACAGGCTTCAAATAACAGGAGGATATGAAAGAGAATGGTGCGTAATTTCCGTTTCGTGGAGTTTCGTGAAGTCTAGAATATTAAATGATGCCACCAATGTTAGTTCAGTGTTAAGCCAGCGTCACAGACGTTGACGAGGTAGCAACACTGTTGCGAAAGTTATATTACAAGGGTATGCCAGCGGAAAGACACCATTTCACACAGAATAGCAATAATTGTTTAAAATAAATTATTAGATAAAAAAATGAGAATGTTTCGCTACCGCGAACCACAAATTCAAGTTGGTAAAATTGCGCACAAAGCCTAAGTACAGTTTGAATAAAAACATATGCCAATCCAGAAAATTCAATGCTCATTTCCCTGTTTGAAATACAAATATAGCTTCAAAATTTGTTTCGGTTGGCAGGTGGGAGAGACGTATCCCCTGATACATATCCCGCCATGTGAAGACAAACAATCGTAACCCACTGGGCACACGACGTTGTTGCGACGTTGATTCAACGTCGCAACAACGTCGTGTGCCCAGTGGGAACTGCTGCGCCGCAGATATAGAAACATTACCTGTCAGCAAATTCAGCTGGCGGATCGAGTGAAGTGTGTGATCCTGAACCGTCAACATTCTCTGTGGATGCTACATGGAGTCGAACCGAGGGGATTGGAGTTGGCTTTCCTTCTTCTGTCAGCCCACCAGCCTTAATAAAATCAAATTGTAATCCAATCATAAAAATTTCGATATTGATGTGCATCTACAAACAGTTCCTTTCACTACTTGTTTTACCAGTAGGAAGTTACATTTGTTCGTCTTTTCAAAACAGAATAGAAAGAATTGAAAAGACAATATTATGCCTAGATGTTTCAAATATAAATTATTAAAACATTAGTATAGGTAAGTGCATCATGATATTTTTTGCATAATTATATATAGGCCTATAAACTGATATTGTTTATTATATTATACTTTCTTACTCTGTAATTAGACAAAGCAATTTCTCGCATAATTCACATGCATAGCATAGTTTTATCAATATTTTAATCATCTACTTTTATTAAGTTATTTGTTTTGCGATTGCTTACATTTAGTTTACATGAAAGGAATGGAGACTACAAATACATTTCACATAATACAATTATTTCTGAGCAAGTGAGCTTAAAAAACCTAGCATCTTGGATCTGAGAAAGAGTGAAATTATGTAAAGTGTTTTTAACTTGACAATCAATATGATCAAGTATTTCTTCTATATTTACCTTAGGATAGTGTATCCTGTGTATTTCTCCATACGTGTCCCCCTCGTCTCCGTACACTGGAAACTCTATCAATTCCACGGCGGTGTCGTTAAATGTGGCGTAAACAATATGGCTGCCGTCTGGAGAAAGGTAGTTAGCCTTAGAGGCACTCAGTATCTCTTCTGAAGAAACACATTTACAGAGGTGCGAGATATTAGCTTAAAAACGTTATGATTACGTCACATGTATCGCTCCTCCGCGACCAACAACTTCAAATGGGTGAAAATTGCAATTGTGCGGGGTTAAACAATAATCGCACTCCCATGAGCCATTATTTTGGTATGCTAATAAAAATAATCAAAAACGTTTGTAGTCGTTATTGACTATCAAATGTTTTAACATTGCATAATTATATTTAGGCCTACAGCGAATTAACTCTTTAAACACCAAGCAGATAGTAATCATTCTAATCTGTCGCATTAGCCGACCAAATCGGTTAGTTTATTGAATTTGATGATCAACATCCACACCCACTTAAGTCCAAACTAAACCTTGTTTGTTTGGCATAAAAAATCTACTTTGACAAACAAATCCAATCACCACCCAAACTTTAGCATCTCTAATAATTCTAGCTGATAATGTATTTATTTCTAACACATAGGCCTACACGTTCACGTGTGTCATTACAAACGTGTATGTTTGCTTGTAGCTATAATATCACGTTTTATTTATCTTTTCTAATAATGAATAAAACAATAGTATAGGAATCACTCAGTTTTGCTAATTTTCTGTGGTATAATATAATTATAGGCCCAGAATTTTGCGTGAATCTAACCTTCATAAAGCCAATCAGCGATGCCGTTGAATATGACAGCAGGCTTCCCTGTTGTTGTTAATCGCTGTGGTTCACCCTCTGGTGTGGATTGGAAATATAGGTCATGGTCAATGACGAACGTCTGTAAATCAAGCACATGTGTGTGGGGTCATGCGCAAAAGTGATCGTATTTCTTATTTACATTACAAAGTGAGCTTTCAAGAGGACGACTGGTTACTCTGGTGTGCGCTGGCAATTTCCAATTTAAAAAAAATTACTTCCAAATATAGGCTAACATAGTTAATTGTATGTAGTTTGTTTTGGTTGGTAATTCACTCTTGTCACCAGAATCAGTAAAATACAGACACTGGTCTTGATCTACTGATTAATAAGTAAGCACCACCGCGGCCTCATAGCATCAACAAACACTGTTCGAATTGTCGAGAACATACCGTCCTCCCATTTACAAAAATGGGGCTACCACTTGCAAAAAAAATATAAATAATGGCATAAGCACCGCAACTTCTGAATAGTACATCAAAATATTTTGATTGATGCAGCAAAAATTGTTCACTCCCATGCGCAGTACCGATCGGTCACTCACAAGCACTGCCCATATTGTAGTTTCCTGCAAATAAGCACAGCTGTCTGCGGTTTGGCGCGTCTAGCATCTAAAAATTTTAGGCATTTCCTGGTCTACGGTTGGACAATCCCCATCATCTCACCATGGCGGCGAATTATTGCAAACCCAAGCAAAAATATCAGTGCTTAAAACCTGCTCCCTCGTCCCGCAGGCGTGCACCATTTGAATCGGTGAATAGAGTTCGGTGCTCCTGGTAAAATCAATGCAGAAAATCTGCCATAAGAGGCATTTTTAATGTAAAACCCGTACATAAACAAAATATAACATACTGAATCAGATTATAGGCTACTCTCTCTGCTGACAACAATCAGTGGTCTATAACTATTTTTGCCCAATGGGAAGAAATTGTGAAATATTATGAACGTTTTGAAATGTTAATTATTCCTATATGTGTAATAGTGAATTTAGATAATATATACATATAAATGATAATCAATATAATAGCCAGGAAATGTAATGTTTCATTGTCAATCAGGACTTCCTTTTTGATTATAAGATTAAATAATTACTATAAGAGTACCAAGTTATGCCCATTCGAGCTCCATCCAGCGTAATCCAATGTGTTCCCTGCATTAGATCCACCTGGAAAATCTATCACTTCACTGAAAATGGAAATAAAAATAAATTCATGTCAAATTTTAACAACTAAAAAAGATAATTTCACCACATCATTTGCTATCACTAGCTATTTTACATTGATATTAGTTAACAGATCATCGATGTTCATGCTTACCTTGAATTACGTACCAAAACCTTATATTTAGCAGTAAACGAGGACCTCCATTTCTAAAAGTAACAAAAGAAAAACATGGCGACAGCATGATGATTCTTTATATCATTAAAATATAGTCAAACAATTGAAGAGTAATTTTGTATAGCCTTACCGATTTTCTGTCGTATGCGATCAGAACGTAGTCTGCATCTGGTGATATTGAATATGTTCCGGGGCCGGCAGCTTTCTGTTCGTAATAAAGACAACGATTAGGTCAAGTAGGCTTACAAGTTGAATGTTACTTGATGTTTGCATTGGTTCAATTTGAAACAATGCCGGTTCGACGTTGACCCACAGTCTGCGACGCTGGCCCAACATTAAACCAACATTGCGTCACTGTTTCGTGTTTGCTGGGTCTAGAGTTTCATCAAGTAGTCTCTATAGATCTTTTGGTTGTACCCAGTAACCATTGTAACTCGAGAACCTATGTTGACTTGAAGTTGAGCCAGCCTTGAAGACGATGGCCCAACAAAGCACATCCCAGCAAACACAAAACATTTGTATGACATTTATACAATGTTGGACCAACATCGAAGACGTTGTGTCGGCGTTGTATAAATGGTATTCAAATATGTTGTGTGTGCTGGTATGTCATGCGGCTGTGCTATCCGAGAAAGCTCCGTAACTACAATATTTGTGATTTTTTTTCAAAATCAAAGTAATCTCTCTATATCGATATATTTGTACCCTTAAAGTATTGATTGACTTCCCGAATAGATTGTACTGTATGAATGATTCAACTATAACAAAATGTCACAAACTGGGAGTAAATATCCAGGCAACATGCCGTAACTAAAAAACACTAAACAGGCAAAGTGGCATATGCATTTGTGGTGTCACGTTATTGGTAATCTAATATGGTATGGGTATTTTACCGGAAATCGTCTATATAGGCCTATATGGACGATAACATAAAATGCATAATTTGCCTGGATTATCATTATTTTTAACGAAAAATACACAAGACATGTCATTGACAAAAATAAAGTTGCTTTGGAAAGAAATACATCAAACACAACGATAGTTGTTATTCTTCCTAATCTGCATCGTTGTAGCAGTATTGAATCTGTCCACTCCGGCGATAGAACTACCGACACTGTGAAATTCCCTCCAGTCCGTCACGCACACACCTGGCCACATACCCGCTCTCAATTGGGCGTCATTGCAGCAGCTTTGAGACTGCCCGTGGATCGTGGATCGAACCACCGACACTGACATTGAAAGGCTGAGTGCTAATGTGGCCAAAATGTTAACTCAGCGGCCAGAGTGATTTATTTTAATTTGTGAACATCCAAGGGCTCTACGGCTGTAAACTCCCCTGGACTTGAAATGGCAGATGAATGAACAGGTCCAGTGTATCTGCCACTTTAAAATATAAAGTCCGCTGACTTTATATCAATCGGACAAAGTCCGATTGATATAAAGTCAGCGGACTTTATATTTTAAAGTCACTATTATAGTCAACCAACATCTCTACCTTTAGTCACTCCAGCCCGTCATACACCCACTCGTCCATAGTTTGGCAGGCTGATTCTACACTTACCATGACCTCTGCTGACATAAATAAGATCTCACTGCCCGTTTCGGCATCGACTTCCATGACATCACCGTCAGAATTTTCGTACACATATGCGTGACCGTCTATAAAAGACCGATAGATGGTTCGAGCACAGTACTATTAAGTCGTTTAGCTCGATTATTGCATAAATTCACTTTAATTATATCATAATTATATTGTAAACAGCATGAAATTTTGAAAAAAATTATGTACTCAATCAAATTAAGGATAATCTGAGCTCTTGTTTTAGATATTCAAATATAGACTACTTTTTTAATTCAAAGCTTGGGTCTCTAACTCATTTTCCAGCTTCAAATGGTGAGAAATATATCATCATATAATAAAAAAGACATATTCCTAATTCAATTATTTAATTAACTTAGCATCTACCACAAACTATTTTATCAATTTCAGTGGCATTTCATTTGGTTTGAAACTAGCTTCAACCCGTGTATATACGGTCACAGCAGGAGAAGGGTTAAATCTGGACATCTTAATTCGACTTGACGTGGGTATTATGACAGAAATTTTACATTTCAAGTTCACCTGCTATGAGGGCCGAAGGCTAAACCAGGAATTCCTTTCTATGTGCTGTTTTTTTCTTCGACGTTTTTCATTCATTTGAACGATGACATTGCTAACGCACGTGTTAGCTTTGAATAAATGAAATAATTATCCCACATTCAATAGCGTAACAATGTTATCTGGTTCGAAACTTAACTTCAAAACGTATATATACGGGTCTAGCAGGACAGGCGTTAACCAGTAAAATGCTAATCACGTTTACGGCAATTTGCAGCCTTTTATATGCCTCTCAAACAAGACATTTTGATGGAGAAGCGACCATCATTTGTACCCACTTGAAGTTGTGGATCGCGGTAGCGAGACACAACTTCAAGTGGGTAAAAACAAATTATTTAATTCAGCACTTTAAGGGTTAATCACATAAATGCAAATAGGATATAGCAAGGTAATGTGTTAATTTAAGACTCAACTTCGGAAATTTGAGCCCTACCAGTGCCGTTTGATCCTTCGCCTGGTAGGGATCAAATTGTTCAAAGAGGGTTTCAAATGAACGAGCAGAGTGAAAATAGTCAGTGTGATGATTACTTATGCCATACACGTGTCAATATGCGACAGTGTCGTATAATTATATTAATAATAATAATAAGATATATCCCGGACCAAAATACGCACCACCGATCCATGTAGCACTGAAGTGACGAATGCGAAAAGACTTGTCAAATATATCCTCAAATGTGAATAGCTTCTCATCTCCATTTATTGTTCTCTCTGCACCTGAAACAACCGATTTCAATTGATTTACTGCTATCCTATTTTAACCACGATCATTTTAGGAAATTATTTTTAAAATTATCAGTATTAAATATGTCTGAATCTAAATAGGGGTTTATAGAGCGAATTCAGCAAAACTATTCTCTTTTCCACAGATTTATTAAAAAAGACATTTAATCATAGGCCTATATTGATTGCTTAGTATGTATTACGAAAGCTGGCAAAGGATAATAAACCTCAAAGTAGGGACAATCAGATACAAACATTAACTTTAAAAAATGAACTGGGTAGCATATAATACTCGGCTATTTGATGAAAAACCACAATTGTTTTTGACAATAATTAACATTACAATATTAAATCTGCAAATAACCGAGTTTTAGCACCTTAACTGAATGCAATAAAAAACGTCACTATACAATAATTGACCGGCTCTCAATATGCAAGGAATACATTATGATATATATTTTTAAGTTTATATTACGTACAAAAATGTTTTCCGTTTTCAGCGCAACATAAAAACACATATCTTCCTATAGCCCGAATCTATTAGAGATCATAAATGCGACGCCATTATTCATCGAATAATATAATAACAATGAATGGCAAAATCAGACAAATGAAGCAAAACTTGAAATAAATGGTACTACTTCAACTCATCTAGAAATCCTGAATGGTACATACATGTGTTACAAATAATTAATTAGTGAGAATGCATTACTTTTATAAATTGGGGACAATTAAAAATGTATTGATCTCTAAAATATCGTCCATTCATTTGTTAGTCGGGTACGAACTACTTTTATCCCTTATACAACTCAAATCAAAAGAATCTTCATGGAATTATCCAATGTGAGCTACACTAAATCGTAATCGAGCGTGCTGTACAAATAGCGAGGGGAATATATATTCCGATTATTTTTGATACATCCATGGTGCTCTCGACACTATCATGAACATCACATTCGAGCTGGAAATTGTTCAAGCTTCAAATAAATATAAGGTGCAAATTTATTATTATTATTATTATTATTATTATTATTATTATTATTATTATTATTATTATTATATTATTATTATTATTATTATTATTATTATTATTATTATTATTATTATTATTATTATTATTATTATTATTATTATTATTATTATTATTATTATTATTATTATTATTATTATTATTATTATTATTATTATTATTATTATTATTATTATTATTATTATTATTATTATTAGTAGTAGTAGTAGTAGTAGTAGTAGTAGTAGTAGTAATATTTAATAAAGAAAAAAAATCTCAATTTAATTACCTCCATTGATACGATGCCTGGTCAAAAGTAGTATAAAAATTGTCACCGTTGTGACGGCGGCCACCGCTGCAAGCGCGGTGCCGGCAACGCACCAGCACTTGGCTTTTCCCTCTGTGAAACGAGATAACATGGAATTCCTTTTATCCCCTCTCTCCTCGGCCAGTCCCAGACTTATCATGGTGTTGCTCTCAGCGGAAACGCTCTCGTAGTCATTACCAAGGTAGACGATGTTCCCGGCGTCAAGCTTGCCCATCTCTGTCCGCCGAGTGTTGAACGCCCTCGCTGTACTTGTAATAGATGCGCGACCGGCCCCCGCAAACACGATACATCGACCCAGATTTGGTGCAATGTTGGGCCAGCGTCGTAGACGCTTGTCCAACATTGCACCAACTTTGGGTTAACGTATCGTGTTTGCTGCCGAAGCCCTCCCAGTTCACACCACGTAAAATCAAAAAGCGGTATCATCTCATATACTAGGCCAGCTTACAACAGACATTCACCCATTGTTGGTTCAATGTTAGACCAGCGTCGCAGACAGTGGATCGGCGTTGAACCAACATTGGGTTAATGTCCTCTGTTCGCTGGGATACGTTGTGCTGGAAGTTTGAAGTCCATTTTTAGCGTCGCTAAGTACTGAAAAAAACCACACTTATTAAGCTGTGTCGGTCCGTTGTGAAGGGATACGTGTTATGAATTAATTAAGATTCCTAATTTGTATCCACTTTATAGTTGAGACAATTTGAATTGCCAACGCCATTCCCAGCTTGTTTGAGATAAAAAAACAGGCGATGGGTGATTTTTCATTAGAATCTTCTCAGTTTTTAATGTTTATTTTAACTACGTCAAATGGCCTTTGTTAAAAATTTTCAGCAAAACTAGAAAAAAATGTTGGGACTCAAAATAATCGTATTTTAAAACAGTAATTTTGCAATAATACGAAAGTAATTCCTGCAATTGGGGAGGGTTCGTTTTCATTCAGCGATCGTGAATATAGATATACAGTCATTCTAAATCATGCGAGAAATAGACTTTGCACGCATAATGCCGACTGGGCTAATTGTGTCAATTGAGATGGGGAGTTTTGTCTGTTGAAGTAGGCCCACTGTCACCCGATACACGCGCCCCGTATGCAACTAAATATAGCTGCGCAATAAACCCTTAGAGCGCTAGGTAATCAATTTAAATTTTTCACCCTCTTGAAGCTGTGTCTCGCTACTGCGACACACAGCTTCAAATGGGTGAAAATCGCTTACATTATGCACAATTAAATAACAGATGCCAATCTGGGGGACCAGAGCGCTAGATAATAAGTTCAAATTTTCACCCACTTGAAGCTGTGTCGCGTTACCGCGACACAGCTTCAAGTGGGTGAAAATTGCTTACATTATGTACAATTCAAGCAAAAAATTAGATCATCTGGCTCATTTAATGATCATTTCTCATCCAAATTATCTTGTTTAACTGAGAAACGGAAAATGTAAAATGTTGTTTTTGAATGGCTATCCCAGCAAACACGACACGTTGAAACAATGATGTTTTAATGTTGGTCCAACGTCTGCGACGCTGGGCCAACATTAAAACATCATTGTTTCAAAGTGTCGTGTTTGCTGAGTAAGCGTCGCTTGTAGTATCATGCGGAGCCTTGCAAAAAATGCTGTCAAAGAAACACGCAAGCGGCAATTTGGAAGCCAGTAATGTCATTGTCTAATTAGGCTATGTTCTCTTTCACGAAGATTGCTGTTTTTGACAAAAAAAAACAGTTGCGGTTTATAAATGAGTTGCGTGAAAATATTTTGGAACTTATTTAATTGTATAATGTTTTATAAATCAGTGTTTTGTAGGAAAGCCTGTATAAAGTTCGGTCACATTTCCATTACTTCCCTTATAGTTAAGATATATTTTATCACACTTAACTGCTTAAGGTGCCAGCTTATTAAATTAACGTTTTCACACCCTTTAAGTTGTGTCTTGCTACAGTGATTCACATGTGACTATATATGAGAATACTCATCTAATTTCTATTTAATTAAACCAAAATTTCGCACCGCTATTTTAATTATGATAACAAAAAGCAAAATTACGATTGAATCTTGCGGAAATTGACAAGTCTGGATAAAAAAACAGTTCTTGCTAAATAAAAATAACAGTAAATTCTAAGGAAGCATTACCATTATATTTAGGCTAAATTTTATATTCTCCTATTTTGTACATTTAATTCCCCTGTCCCCTCAAGCGTAATATATCAGTAGCGGAAGATAATTGTTGTAATGGCTGCCTACATGCATATTCTAGTTATGCACGAGGCATTTAAATTTAAATTTAACATTCAAAGCCATTTAAAATTGTCACTAGCAAGAAGTAGTGTCTGCTTCCGCTTTTCACAACACTAAATTTGTGATAATAATTCTAATCAAATTCACAAAATTAGTAATTTTATTCATTCAAAAGCTCACGTCCCTGTGTAAAATAGACTGTTACAAAATAGATGTAAAAACTAAATTGTGACCCCTAGCAACCGGAGTGTCATGTGTCACTGAATAAGTGACGTATACGACACTCCGCCTGCTAGAGGTGGATATGTGAGTAGCACTGGAAGGATGAACCAGCATGTAGGCGTACCTTTTTTTTTGAGAAATTAAAGTATTTATATATAAATAACAAATTGAACTGATTGATTCATAATACCCGCCGATAAAATATTTCAAACCATTTTGTTCGAAATTCGAAAAGCACCGTCATTAGAATCCTAACCCAGAAACATTGTATTACTTTCTCCATCATGTATGTCAACAGGTCAACTCGCCGTTTCTCTTCGGTATTTGTTTCTTGTTTACGGTGTCACTTGATCCCTGTCGCTGGCTTGTAGAGACAGGTCGGGCAGGTCGACCTGACGCTCTCCCCCACCGTCACCTGTTTATGTTGACATGTGTCCCGCGTTAGCGAGATGGACTCCAGTTCGGATTCCGCCTCGGAGGTATTTTCAGCCACTTTAAGCTGTGTGTCGCTGTAGCGATACACAACTTAAAGTTGCTGAAAATTTAAATTTAATTTATTTCTTTGTCTAAATTCGGAAGACCCGATAACTCTGCATGCATACAGTGGACAGAGAATGTTGTGTGTGATGAGTAGGCCCTAGTATCCTAATGTAATATATTTTGCATATAAACCACAATCAAAAGTGTTTTCCAGAATCATTTCGTTTTTCAGCATGACAGTCTATCCATCAGAGGTTGCGACGTCACCGTTGTATTTATCTCTATGCAGATTAATATGTTTGTGGATTTCAACAGCCAAGGTAGCTCAAGGTAGGCTATATAGGGCATGGTATAGTAGCTGACCAGGTCGCCGATCACAGCCCGAAGTGTCAGACAGGTGCCCCGTCTATTTGTATAATCTAGGAAACGATTTAACAGTTTAAAGATAATGGGGAGTCGTAGGCTATGCTATTTACTTTCAGATCTAAAAGTGAATGAACGTGATCTTAGGCCTATATGCCATAAAATACCCAGTTGTAGCCTATAGGCCTACACTCTTGTGCACACTGTTGTCCGACCTATTGTTCTTTGCGAGGACTATTAAATATTACTATGGGGAAAGCCTCATTGGATACGAAAGGGTGTCACTTTGCAAAGGGGACGATATACGTTGATAATGTCCCTATTTAATTGGATATTATTTAATAATATATAAATAATCTTAAAAAGACTTCATAGATTTTTTTGTTTTGTTATAATTAGGTTCCCTATAGTAGGCCTATACAGAACAGACTTCCAGAAAAATAAATGGCGACACAGTAAACCCTGGACTATTCTGATTGATCGGGGGGTATTGTATGTCAAACATTTTAGTGCACGCGCACTGGTTTATTTTAGCTCAGTGGTAAAAAATCACCGAAAAAAATGGTTTTATATTCAACATGACATGTATGTAATCCTGTGGATTTAAATACATCCACAGTGTATAGCAGCACAATAATGCATTGATCATATTAAACGGTAGGCTACATTGTATCGATAACTGTCTTTTTGCTCTTGATAAAGGAGCGCGCTGCGTGCGTGAAATCAACGTCGATACACTGGTTTTAAGCTTATCTCGACGAGGCCGCCATTAACGTGATTTTCTGGTCACATTGAGAGGGGAGAAACACGGATATTATTTCTTCGAAATCCCCACAATGGTTTGAACTCGGAACACATACATGACTGGCCCAACATTAACCCATCATTGGGTCAACACGTTTGCTGAGGGTAAGAGTGTGCATTTCCAGACTCCATGTCTTTTTACAGCTGGTTTGACTGTTAAGATGCATTTATCATGCGTTTCGGGTATATTAGCGTAGCAATTTGCAGTGGCGGATCCAGAATGTGCAAGAAGAGAGGGCGTAAGCCACATTTTGGCTGAAAAAAGGGGTGTTAGTTTCACTTTATTCCAAAAAATGCATGAAAATGCAAATATTTTCATCCAAGAAGGGGGGGGGCGTCCGCCGGGTACGCCCTGTGCTGGATCCGCAACTGAATTTGTTCTGGGGGTAAAATTCATAGCCCCCATCCTACGTTTCTTTATTCTGGTCCGCCCCTTATATTATTATAACCCGTGAATGACGGATCGAGATTCGCTGAATTTACCACGTCGTCGCCAGATACGCTCCCTGATTGGCTACAGACCTCGACACATGTTCTCGCCGTCCTAATTGTTAGTTCTATATACACTATTTGCACGAGTTTGCGCGTAAGCAGAAGTTCCAACTAAATAGTTCAGCTTTTGGTCACTGTGTGGTGTGTTGTTATTGCAAAGAGTGTATTGAAACTCGTGTAGAATGTCATATTCTAGAGGTCGACTTTCGTCTCTATCTTTTCTCTACTGACACAACACCATAAATACTAAGATGTCATTTTTCCAAGGGCCCATATTTTTGTACAAGTCACGATATACCGTAGGCTTCTGATTGGTCGAGATGGCCATCTCGACCAATCAGAAGCCTACGATGTATCGTAACTTGTACGAGAATACGGCTCCTTGGGGGTTCGAAAATGCATGGTATGCAAGCCAGTGTGTTTTTGTGCCACGCCCTCTGGTGAGTGTCGTGATGTCAGAAACGACGCACATGTGTTGCACACATCACGTGGCTCTTTGAAAGTGTCATCAACATAATTATCTTATCACGAATAAACGAAACAACGCGTTCATGTTAATTACCAAGGCAATGATATAACTGTACTTTTTTCACCAGGGGGTACTGATTTCTATACGAGACACCACCATTGCAATAGACTGTATAATTTTGCTGTTGGTATCGCACTAATCTACTGCTCGAAGAGATACATTTGGGCACTTCCGACGTCGACCCAAAATTAGAAAACTGTTTGTCCGATGTTCCATATGGAAGTTGAGTTTCAATTTAAATTGTAGCGGTCTAAAACTAAAAAAAATAATTTGGCGACTAAAGGGCTAAACAATTCGTGGATATAATAAATATGTTGTTGAATAAGTTTTTTTAAGGATATAAATAACATAGTAAATGGCGATGACGTGTATAATGATGGTGAATTGAACCAGACGGGGAGTGAAGTAGATACTTTTTCTCAATAGTAGAATAACGGAAGAAGAAATTAGTCATGTTATAAAAGGTTTAAAATCGAATAAAGCATGTGGCAAAGATATGATTTTTAATGAATACCTTAAAATCACTTTGAATATTATGTTATCAAAATATGTCGTTTTTTAATGCGATTTTGACTTCTAGTCATGTACCTGATAGCTGGGCGATTGGAAAAATTGTGCCCATATACCACCATAGTAAACAACTGGTAAACAACCGTTTACTATCAGTGATAGATATTCACTATAACCAAGCAGCCTTTAGAAAGGACCATAGGGTCAAAGACCACATAATTTTATTGAAAAATTTAGCAGACCTTTATAACAATAAAAACAACAAATTATATTGTGTTTCCATCGACTATTCTTTGATACTGTATGGCGCAAAGGACTGTGGTATAAGTTATTAAAAAAGGGGATTACAGGAAAAATATTTGATATCGTATATAATATGTATCAAAATATAAAATCTTGTGTTGCATCAGAAGGAAAGTTGTCTGATTTCTTTGTAGGCAATGCTGGTGTACGGCAGGGTGAAACTTTGTAACCCTTGCTCTTTTCTATTTATGTATACGATTTAGAAAATTATCTTAGTGCAAATCGAAGTGTGCCACTTGAAGTTGACGAAATGTTTATTACCAAAAATGTACTCAAGTTATTTGTGTTACTCTATGCCGATGACACACTAATTTTAGCTGACGCACCCGAAAATGTACAAAAATCTTTGCATAATGTATCTCTCTATTGTGCATAGTGGCATTTAATCGTTAACAAAAACAAAACAAAAATATATAATTTTCTAAGCGTGAATATAAACATAGAAGCACTTATTACTATGCAAATAAAAAAAGTGAGAATAGTCCAGAATTTTAAATATCTCGGTATTGTTTTTAGTTTTAAAGGGAAAAATGTAGAATGTAGAAAATACAGTATAACTACTCGTGCGCAGAGAGCGATGTTTTCTATTTTAAAAGATCAAGATTTTTAAACTTGCCAACAGACATACAATTAACTTTATTTGATAGTATGGTAACCCCAATATTTCTATACGGATGTGAAACATGGGGGAAGGAACATATTGATATGATTGAAAAGTTGTATATACGTTATTGTAAATATGTTCCACATCTAAAAACCTCAACTCCAACCTGTATGGTACTGGGAGAACTGGGCAGAGGTCCGATAATCTTAGAAATGAAAATTTGAATGCTGAGGTACTGGAATAACTTGCTAGACCTTTTAGGTTCCAAATTAAATTGTAAATTGCATAAGTTTTTGTACCACCTTCATCACGAAACACACTTTTCTTCACCTCGGTTGTTGGATATAGAGAAGCTTTTGAATGATACTGGGCTCTGTAATATATGGATCAGACAAGAGATGAGTGAAAGTACCTGTATATATTAAGCAAAGACTACTAGACCAGTATAATATTTTTTTTCAGAAATGGAGAAGTGATGTTGATATATGTGATAAATGTTATAATTATAGATTGTTTAGGACCGAGTTTATATTTGAAAAGTATTTAATAGATTTGCCTGATGCACTGAAATATATTGTATGCAAATTTCGCACTGTAGACCATAAATTACCCACAAAAACAGGTCGTTATACAAGGATTCCAAGAAATGAAAGGGTATGTAAAATGTGTAATAGTGGTCACCTGGGGGACGAATTCCACTTTTGTTTGGAATGTCCTGCCTTAAAAGAATTAGGAAATAAGTTTTTACCCGCACATATTTATAATAGACCAAATGTTATCAATTTCTGACGAATACTTAACTTAAAGAATAAAATTGCACATGTTATGTAGCTAAATTTATTAAATGTCAACTTGATATGTGTGCTCATTAGACATGTTTATTTATAACCATTATTTGCTATTTGTTCGGCACTAACATTTTTACAACGCTGGCCCAACTTCTTCGACGTTGGTCCAGCATTGTACAAATGTTATAAAAATGTTTTGTGTTTGTTGGGTTACCATCAATCACCTTTAAAATTCTGTCAAATTAATTGCCCTTTTTATTTTCCGATGTAATAAAGGAATGTATTTAAATCATTGTGACGACCACGGGCTTAAGTGGTTAACTCTAAGGACGACCACGGACCCAAAGGGTTAGTCAGGACGACTAAGGGCTTAAAGGGTTAGTCAGGACGACCAAGGGTTTAGAGGGTTAGTCAGGGCGATCACGGGCTTAAAGGGTTAGTCAGGATGATTACGGGCTTAATCAGGACGACCACGGATGTTTGTGTCTTCTGACGTCATGTATGGCATCCACTAATACATCAAGTTGTCAGGTTTTCTGGGACATGCAGTAATATCGTTAGCCTACATTGGATTCACCAGCCTGTTTACAAGGCATGACGTTCTTTAACCCTTTAACCGCCGGTGTCGCATATACTCGGGTTTTCATTTTTTATTATCACATTAAGTACTACCTTTTAACCATGTTAAAGATAAAATGTGACATCAATCAGCAATAATTGAAAACGATTGACCTCTATTTTGTCAAATCTGAATAATTTTCACTCACTTCAAGTTGTGGATCGCGTCAGCGAGACACAACTTCAAGTGGGTGAAAATTCAAATTGAATAATTTCGCGGTCAAAGGGTTAAAACTACGCATGTACGCTATACGTCCGTATGTCACTGACTTACTATAGTCGCCGTCACATTGAGTATTATATCAAGTTTTTCGCCAGTTACCCTGCATATTTCGTAAAATAGCAGCGAGGCTTTCAAAAGTCAGACCATTTAACATGTTATCTAATTCAGGGCTGAATACGACATTAAATTTATTCTAATATTTAATGTTTTTATAGAACAACATCGCAATTAGCAATTTACTACATGTCAAATGGACTAACTTTTGAATTATTGTCAATACGGTATTTGGCAAATGAAACTAAAATAGACCTTTTTTAATTTCATGAAAATCGGTTGAGAATTGACTGATAAATCGGCGAGAAACATGCGCTACAAGTTAATGTGAGGGTGACTAGAGCAGTTTTCTCATGAAACACTGATAGGCCTATTTGAGAAATTTAGCACGATTGTTTTTCCAACAATCTGGTTTTTCAAAAAGGGAGATCAGGACTTCCATGACTCCCTCTGAATCCACCACATTAATTTTGTGACTTTATACGAAACTGGAGCCTCAAACTTTCTTTAAAGTGCGTTTTAACCAGTGATGTCACCAGCGGGAATATTAAAACACAAACCGTGATCACGTACTGCCTAAAGGGTTAGTCAGGACGGTAACGCGCTAATATATATGAGTAAGATAGCATTGGCGCCAACTTGGATTCATGTATGAGCAAAATCTCAAAATAAGAAAATAGTGACCGAAATAAGTTTTGTATGTCATTTAAAAATGGTACTACACATATTTTATTGCCAACTAGTGCAAACGTTTAGATCATATTGAAATTTGTGACCAACCAACAAAAAATGACCACCAAAAGGGCAATTTTGCAAAACAATATTCTGAAAACATATTATGTCGTAAATTAGTGTTTTTGATCAAGCAGATCGAATCACTTTTACTTCTCAAACAACACCTGGATCTGTTTAGACATAAGAGAGAAAGAGCAGCATTTAGTATAAAATGGTTAATGTCGAAATCGATTTACAAGTGTTCTCAGTCAATGTGGTCAAATTTTTTATGTCCTTCATGTTTGAAAGATGTGGATCAGCAGACACAAACCGAGTTTTTGGAAATCACTACAGGGTATTATTATCACTTTCAATTTAATTGTTTTATATGTTTTCAAATTTATTAGCCCAACCCCAACATGTGTAGTAATTCATTATTATTTATCGTAAAAAGACAACATAATAGTTTGATAATTAATCATCTAATGAGAGTGATGCTTTCTTGCAATATTTTTTGTGTATCAATCATTGTAGGGAAAAATCCCGCGACTATTTATCACAGCTTGTCACTATGTTATGATCATTAACTTTTTTGACTCTTTAAAGAGAGCCCTATATATATATTGTAAGATGACATTGTATTGTAAGATAACATTTCTTGACACAATAAAAGAGATATAAAATATTTATCAAAGATACATTTGTTAATTGAATCGTTGATTCGTTGAATGGCAGTCAGGTAAGCAATAACATCAACAAATAATGTCTTTGGAGTAGAGCTACTCCATAATTATATTAACCATATGTTGCTAATCTATGGTTATAGATGACATCACATTAGATTGCGCAATATTTTGTAAAGTGTCCTGTGACACATGCTCATAGATTATCTATTTTATTGCCTTTGGTGTTGGAGTTCACAAAAAAACATCTCTTTATGTATAAAATGCTCATATGTATCATATAGTCGGGACCTGCGGAGGGTTAATTAGAAACGTTAGTCAATGTCACGTATTAACCCTTTAACCGCCGGACCCGATTATATTCGTTTTCTACATTTTTAATTAGCACATTACATATCAACGTTTAAATATGTTAAAGAAAAAACGTGACATCAGTCAGTAATATTTTAAAATAGTTGACCTACATTTTGTCAAATCTGAATAATTTTCACTCACACGAAGTTGTGAATCGCGTCAGCGGATGAAAATTACAGTTAAATAATTTGGCAGTTAAATGGTTAAATCTATTTCACAAATATCAGTATAAACTTGTGGATCGCGGCAGCGAGACGCACTTTTAAGTGACTGATGTTGTTCTAGTTGTTGTATTCTAAATCCTGGAAATTTAGAAAATTGTCATATCAATATAAAATCGTTTAAATTCGTGCTCTTAGTCATGACCTGATGACTGACTATGAAGATTTGTTAGTATAACACATCACCTTAATACCGCATAAAGGCGAAATCGGACGGTATTAATTGGAAAATTATAGTCGTTTTAGTGACATGATGTCAGAAATACATTTTATATAGAATTATATATAGTGGTGGTATAGGGGCCACGCCCATAGGTTTTGCAGTGCACATTATTTTATCTGAGACGTACATTACTCATTTTTTTTATAATAACTACGTGCATGCTGTTTACTTGTTGAAAAGGATTCAGCACAGCAAGACATTACATTTTACTGTAAGTCTTTTATTGTGAATGCACAATACTGGTATTTAATCGTTAACAAAAACAAAACAAAAATATATAATTTTCTAAGCGTGAATATAAACATAGAAGCACTTTTTACTATGCAAATAAAAAAGTGAGAATAGTCCAGAACTTCAAATATCTCGGTATTGCTTTTAGTTTTAAAGGGAAAAATGTAGAATGTAGAAAATACAGTATAACTACTCGTGCGCAGAGAGCGATGTTTTCTATTTTAAAAGATCAAGATTTTTAAACTTGCCAACAGACATACAATTAACTTTATTTGATAGTATGGTAACCCCAATATTGCTATACGGATGTGAAACATGGGGGAAGGAACATATTGATATGATTGAAAAGTTGTATATACGTTATTGTTAATATGTTCTACATCTAAAAACCTCAACTCCAACCTGTATGGTACTGGGAGAACTGGGCAGAGGTCCGATAATTTTAGAAATGAAAATTTGAATGCTGAGGTACTGGAATAACTTGCTAGACCTTTTAAGTTTCAAATTAAAATGTAAATTGCATAAGTTTTTGTACCACCTTCATCACGAAACACACTTTTCTTCACCTCGGTTGTTGGATATAGAGAAGCTTTTGAATGATACTGGGCTCTGTAATATATGGATCAGACAAGAGATGAGTGAAAGTACCTGTAAATATTAAGCAAAGACTACTAGACCAGTATAATATTTTTTTTCAGAAATGGAGAAGTGATGTTGATATATGTGATAAATGTTATAATTATAGATTGTTTAGGACCGAGTTTATATTTGAAAAGTATTTAATAGATTTGCCTGATGCACTGAAATATATTGTATGCAAATTTCGCACTGTAGACCATAAATTACCCACAAAAACAGGTCGTTATACAAGGATTCCAAGAAATGAAAGGGTATGTAAAATGTGTAATAGTGGTCACCTGGGGGACGAATTCCACTTTTGTTTGGAATGTCCTGCCTTAAAAGAATTAGGAAATAAGTTTTTACCCGCACATATTTATAATAGACCAAATGTTATCAATTTCTGACGAATACTTAACTTAAAGAATAAAATTGCACTTGTTATGTAGCTAAATTTATTAAATGTCAACTTGATATGTGTGCTCATTAGACATGTTTATTTATAACCATTATTTGCTATTTGTTCGGCACTAACATTTTTACAACGCTGGCCCAACATCTTCGAAGTTGGTCCAGCATTGTACAAATGTTATAAAAATGTTTTGTGTTTGTTGGGTAACCATCAATCACCTTTAAAATTCTGTCAAATTAATTGCCCTTTTTATTTTCCGATGTAATAAAGCAATGTATTTAAATCATTGTGACGACCACGGGCTTAAGTGGTTAACTCTAAGGACGACCACGGACCCAAAGGGTTAGTCAGGACGACTAAGGGCTTAAAGGGTTAGTCAGGACGACCAAGGGTTTAGAGGGTTAGTCAGGGCGACCACGGGCTTGAAGGGTTAGTCAGGATGATTACGGGCTTAATCAGGACGACCACGGATGTTTGTGTCTTCTGACGTCATGTATGGCATCCACTAATACATCAAGTTGTCAGGTTTTCTGGGAGATGCAGTAATATCGCTAGCCTATATTGGATTCACCAGCCTGTTTACAAGGCATGACGTTCTTTAACCCTTTAACCGCCGGTGTCGCATATACTCGGGTTTTCATTTTTTATTATCACATTAAGTACTACCTTTTAACCATGTTAAAGATAAAATGTGACATCAATCAGCAATAATTGAAAACAATTGACCTCTATTTTGTCAAATCTGAATAATTTTCACTCACTTCAAGTTGTGGATCGCGTCAGCGAGACACAACTTCAAAAGGGTGAAAATTCAAATTGAATAATTTCGCGGTCAAAGGGTTAAAACTACGCATGTACGCTATACGTCCGTATGTCACTGACTTACTATAGTCGCCGTCACATTGAGTATTATACCAAGTTTTTCGCCAGTTACCCTGCATATTTCGTAAAATAGCAGCGAGGCTTTCAAAAGTCAGACCATTTAACATGTTATCTAATTCAGGGCTGAATACGACATTAAATTTATTCTAATATTTAATGTTTTTATAGAACAACATCGCAATTAGCAATTTACTACATGTCAAATGGTCTAACTTTTGAATTATTGTCAATACGGTATTTGGCAAGGGAAACTAAAATAGACCTTTTTTATTTCATGAAAATCGGTTGAGAATTCACTGATAAATCGGCGAGAAACATGCGCTACAAGTTAATGTGAGGGTGACTATAGCAGTTTGCTCATGAAACACTGATAGGCCTATTTGAGAAATTTAGCACGATTGTTTTTCCAACAATCTGGTTTTTCAAAAAGGGAGATCAGGACTTCCATGACTCCCTCTGAATCTACCACATTAATTTTGTGACTTTATACGAAACTGGAGCCTCAAACTTTCTTTAAAGTGTGTTTTAAGCAGTGATGTCACCAGCGGGAATATTAAAACACAAACCGTGATCACGTACTGCCTAAAGGGTTAGTCAGGACGGTAACGCGCTAATATATATGAGTAAGATAGCATTGGCGCCAACATGGATACATGTGTGAGCAAAATCTCAAAATAAGAAAATAGTGACCGAAATAAGTTTGGTATGTCATTTAAAAATGGTACTACACATATTTTACTGCCAACTAGTGCAAACGTTTAGATCATATTGATATTTGTGACCAACCAACAAAAAATGACCATCAAAAGGGCAATTTCGCAAAACAATATTCTGAAAACATATTATGTCGTAAATTAGTGTTTTTGATCAAGCAGATCAAATCACTTTTACTTCTCAAACAGCACCTGGATCTGTTTAGACATAAGAGAGAAAGAGCAGAATTTAGTATAAAATGGTTAATGTCGAAATCGATTTACAAGTGTTCTCAGTCAATGTGGTCAAAATTTTTATGTCCTTCATGTTTGAAAGATGTGGATCAGCAGACACAAACCGAGTTTTTGGAAATCACTACAGGGTATTATTATCACTTTCAATTTAATTGTTTTATATGTTTACAAATTTATTAGCCCAACCCCAACATGTGTAGTTATTCATTATTATTTATCGTAAAAAGACAACATAATAGTTTGATAATTAATTATCTAATGAGAGTGATGCTTTCTTGCAATATTTTTTTGTGTATCAATCATTGTAGGGAAAAATCCCGCGACTATTTATCACAGCTTGTCACTATGTTATGATCATTAACTTTTCTGACTTTTTAAAGAGAGCCCTATATATATATTGTAAGATGACAATGAATGCAATGTTGAGACAAAAATACATTTTTTATTATGTCTTTTATTATGCCTAATACTTATATTGTACAACATTTTTTGAAACAATAAAAGAGATATAAAATATTTATCAAAGATACATTTGTTAATTGAATCGTTGATGCGTTGAATGGCAGACAGGTAAGCAATAACATCAACAAATAATGACTTTGGAGTAGAGCTACTCCATAATTATATTAACCATATGTTGCTAATCTATGGTTATAGATGACATCGCATTAGATTGCGCAGTATTTTGTAAAGTGTCATGTGACACATGCTCATAGATTATCTATTTTATTGCTTATGGTGTTAGAGTTCACAAAAAAACATCTCTTTATGTATAAAATGCTCATATGTATCATATAGTCGGGACCTGCGGAGGGTTAATTAGAAACGTTAGTCAATGTCACGTATTAACCCTTTAACCGCCGGACCCGATTATATTCGTTTTCTACATTTTTAATTAGCACATTACATATCAACGTTTAAATATGTTAAAGAAAAAACGTGACATCAGTCAGTAATATTTTAAAATAGTTGACCTACATTTTGTCAAATCTGAATAATTTTCACTCACACGAAGTTGTGAATCGCGTCAGCGGATGAAAATTACAATTAAATAATTTGGAAGGTAAATGGTTAAATCTATTTCACAAATTGTTGTATTCTAAATCCTGGAAATTTAGAAAATTGTCATATCAATTTAAAATCGTTTAAATTCGTGCTCTTAGTCATGACCTGATGACTGACTATGAAGATTTGTTAGTATAACACATCACCTTAATACCGCATAAAGGCGAAATCGGACGGTATTAATTGGAAAATTATAGTCGTCAGAAATACATTTTATATAGAATTATATATAGTGGTGGTATAGGGGCCACGCCCATAGGTTTCGCAGTGCACATTATTTTATCTGAGACGTACATTACTCATTTTTTTATAATAACTACGTGCATGCTGTTTACTTGTTGGAAAGGATTCAGCACACCAAGGCATTACATTTTACTGTAAGTCTTTTATTGTGAATGCACAATACTGGTACAATACTGCAGTGTTATGGCAGATAGCGGCATTGCTTCATTGAGCAGCTAATGCTATGGCATTCAGCACTTAAAAACGGGCTTCAGTGGTGAAAGGGTTAAAGCGCGACATTTAATCGTAGATGGAGGATCAACGTTAAGCCAACATTGATTCAACGTCTTGTGTCTGCTGGGAAGCACTTATACCGCTGTTGCACTGGCCGTCAGACCTCTCCAGGAGCAACTTATTATTGGTTGTATATCATTTTTACGTACAAAGTTTGGCTAATAATCAATGCATGTGATGGGCTGGAAATATAAATAGGCTGTTTGCTGTCTGAAGCGGCGCTTTAAAAATGCACCTTATAGTCACTCAACATTGGTTAGATAAGAATAATAATTGTTCAGTATACAGTCTCGTACCACAAGAAAATAATCTTTTTGACTCTTTTTTCGTCTCAGATCGTTATACTGACAAACCAAACTTAGAGTATTTCACACGGAGGAAAACTGAGGACATCATTATAATAATGCATAGCGTGGCGTGGTTAGACACTTCGTCCCTGTTACTGGCAATTTTTGCTTTCTTAATAGTTTACATTACACAAAAAGTATTATTACCTTTCGGATCGTGGTGCAAACAGTCATACGTCAAACGCAAAGCCCTGTCCACCTTTCCAGGTCCACCGAATGGTGGACTCTTCGGAAACTACAAGAAGGTAGGCATCCCAGATATTTGTTGTAAGTAGTGGGCTGAGAGTGAAGTTTTGATGCAGTGACGGTTTAAATTATATATTCTACATGAATGTTTTAATGCCAAGAAACAAGCTGTGTTAAAATGGATGTATTATAATAAAGTTATAAGTAATAATGTTATAATAATAGCATGAAAAAGTAATATTAAGCTCGGTTCACACGCACTATCAGATTTTGCCAGGCAACAGATTATGTTGAATTCGTGATTGGGAGATGAATGTTTGTGGAACATATTGATCCGGTGTCTGTTTACTTGTAAGTAAGCAGATACTGATTTTTGGCTATGTGCGGCAGTATACATGTACGTGTATTTACTGTCCTATATAGACTATATACATACACGCAGTGGACAAACGTTTGTTCACCTGTTCACCACCAAAGTGATGCATCTTACACCGATGTTTAATACCTTGATTGAATCACAGCAAATAAAATCAAACCCGGATAGTTTATATCATATTCATTACATAATATGAACAAAAATATATTTATTTTGCTATATGAAACATAATTAGTGTCACAATTATTATTTAGTAGGGTAGCCCTTTTGAGCAGTGTTCCGATCTTTGCAAGACGAATTAAGTCAAAACTTTTGAATAATCCTGCTTTAATTTCTTCACATGTGGCTGGTTTGACCTCTCACGCGTCCTTTTTTATCCAACTCCAGATGTTTTCGATAGGATTTACATATGGAGACTGCGGAGAACCTAGCATCTTGCGTCTCACATTGTGTTCGAACCATGCCAACACCGCCATGGTTCTGTGACAAGGAGCATTACCTTACCGGAGCACGAAATAATGGGTGTTGCTGGTCCCAGGGTTTGTGCATGAATTGTGTGGGGTTGAACAAACTTATGTCCAGTGTGTGTATTAATGACCCTTCATAAAAATTCATTATAATATAATTATATGTATCTATAAATCCATCTGAGTAAATATATAAATATAATGTTAGTGTATAATGTTTAAATACAGATAGCAGGTGAGAAAGGATTGATTTGGTTATCAAGCTGGGTGAAGAAACATCCGAAGGCTATCTGTCTGTACCTTAGTCCATTCCATCCCTCGGTCCTTACGTACCATCCGGATACCTGCAAGCAAGTTATGAAGTCTACTCTGCCTAAACCAGTAAACACACCTTCGTTCTACTCCTTCGTAAAGCCTTGGTTTGGTAAGACGAAATTAATAATTTATGTTTATTTTAAAATACTAAGATTATGTCACATAAGCAGACTAACAAAAATGATTTTATCAGTACTATACAATAGCTTAACAATATAATTATGGTATCAAATTTCACTGCGACGATTCGATGTTAAGCTTTTAGTTATTTCATTGATGGTGTCAATACATAACAAATTAGCTGGGCATAGCATTTGGCTAGATGACATAAGCCTAGATGAAAATAGTAACATTAATAAAAGACACTAGACCTAAAAATGTACACTCGAAAAGCAGTGCGTCCCTGCCATTTTGGCTTTAAACGTAGAATATGTGTGAATGTATTCATCCCTCTTCTTGAACCTGGTCCAATATCTAAATACCTGTTTCATGAGAACTATAGTGTAACTGATCGCGATAGCGCGACACAGCTTAATGCACAACAAACCCAATTTTCAAACCCCATTTTTGGGTGTTGAGCAGTAAAGTAGAACGTATTCTTTGCTGCTTCATAATGATTATGATGTAGCTGTGAAGATAGGAAGCTGTGGATAAACGTATTTCGATTATTTTGTCGTTCCCAACCGCAGACAATATCGGATGCTTGGATATCAAAATTATTCACTTTTTTGTTTTAAATATTTTCTCCTATTTGAAGAAACATTATAGATGCCCTAATAAACTATTAACTTCGTGCTCCCATTCTTGTGACTTTTTTGACCCATTTTTTGTTTTCAGGGGATGGACTGCTATTAAGTTCTGGTCATAAATGGATTCGAAACAGAAAACTGTTAACTCCGGCATTCCATTACGGTGTTTTGAAACCATATGTCAAAATATATAACAACGCCGTGGATATCTTACTGGTGAGGATGAAAATAAATACATCGTCCCCTTGGATACGAAAGGGTGTATCTGCCACTTTGCAAAGTGGCAGATACACCCTTTCATATCCAAGGGGGCGACATATCCACATATTATATCATTCGTCAAGTTGTTAGAGTTTTAATTGCGTTTTTTTACTATTTATGTTTCAAGTAGACATTACACCGAAACTCTCATATCAAAATAAATTATATAGGTCCCCCGGAATATTTGTTTACCTCATTTCGAACGGAGCCCGATATATCTCGGGCAAGCTACTTCGACGGTACAGGACGGAGCCCGAGATAACTCGTGTTATGTGACGTCATAAAAAGTAAACATTTAAAAAAATGTCCCGTCCACAGAAGCATGTATGTACTGAGAGTGCCGTCTTGAATGAGTTAAAATGTCTGAATTAATACAATATTAAAGGAATTCTCTCTTTACACAGGTCTACATCTCTGTTTTTACAACATAAATGTTATGGTTTTATTTTACTCGTACACACACGTGCTTTAGTTTTCAGAACATTTACTCAACATTACAATGCCCAACATTGTTTCTTTGGCCATTTTATCAACAGAACTGATAAATCTTCAACAATTTTTCACTTTGATTTCTTGTGCTAAAATACACGCTAATTTAGTTCATAAGACATTTTTTATCTAAAAATATTTCATAAAAAAATAGTTGGAAAAAGCCTAAAATATAAGTGTATTAAATAATACATATAAAGTTTTTTCTGCGTGATCAGCATGACCACCATGGCCTTTTTAATTATTTTCAATAAGAAAATGTTTATCAAGATAAACTGATATTCTATGATTTATAATACTGTTCTTATATATATAAACTTCATTTATCCCTACATTGATTTCATATTTGAAAAGTTTAAAAATAGTTTCTTGACCCTTATGTCACCATAACCTTATTATTGATATGAAAACCAACGAGATAATGAAAACCCACGATCATAATATCAAAATTTATCGAACACTGGAATACTGACCTACATGTAATCAGGAATATTTTGCATTTCTAATGTAAACCGTACGCGAATTTCCGGTTTTATTTTGATATATGTAGTGAATTGAACATTTTATCGTCGGTATAGATATTATTGATTTCAAGAGTATTCTTTTTTTTATTTCTGCTAACAGGATGGACACAAAGTCAGAAGAAGGTGGAATTTAAAAATTTCTGACCGAAAAAATGGTCGCTGTTTTAACCCGTAAAGTAGAGTAAAATTAATGTAGCGTCCAGGTACATGTAGCGTCCAGGGGTCTGCTCAATACCCCTTCCTAGATTTGATAACACTGCTCAGTTAATGTATTTTGCTTTTCAACCACTTGAGGTTGTGTCTCGTTACCGCGATTCACAACCTCAACTTGCTCAAGTGGTTGAAAATTACTCATATTTGTTTAATTTGTAACCAACCATACAAATATAGATGTTTAAACGGCCATTTCACTCCAAATAACAGTGATTTAGCCGGCTAATGAAACGGACTAAAAAAACTATTGTCGTGATTAGCAGGCAAAGGGTTAATGTGGAATTTGCTCTACGCAAGCAAACACAAGACATTGAGCCAATGGTGTGGTAATGTAGGCCCAGCGACGAAGACGGTGGACGGACATTAACCCGGCATTGGCTCAATGACAATGCATGTGCCTGCCAGTGTGATATAATATATTATGAAATTGTCTATCCCATAGGAAAAAATTCTACTGGATTCGGCGGTTGGCAAGAGTGTGGAGATTTCGAATCGCGTATGCCTTTGTTCATTAAGCATCATTTTGCAATGTGCATTTTCTTCTGATATGAAAGTGCAGGAAACTGAGTGAGTTAATGTGAATGTATGACCAAATTCTGGAAGATATCCTCTGAATATGATAAATTAACATAATATAACAATAAATTGGGGACAATAGGACTCGGGCATCTGAACCATGAGTTCGATAGGTTGGCAGCAGAAGTAGCACAGCTGCAGGGCCACCTAACCAGTGAGGAATTTCATCAGTGCCAGTCTCTGGCTACACACTGGTCTAAATCAAGGACGCTGGGGAAAATTGAGGGAGGGACGATTCAGTATGTCTTGGATTTTTGCAACGAGGTTTTGAGGGGGAGTAACGGTGGCGCATTTCCGATTGCATCGAATAGCGAGCAGCCGGGTTCACCTCGTCCTCCCGTTACTGTCAAAATTCAAAATTCTAATAAGGTGGCTCCCCCTGTAGCCAAGTCACAGGGCGCAGGAAGTGATGGAAGGGAGGGGATGACTAATAAGGTTCGTCGACTCGGTCGTTCCCCTAGCCCGCTGGTTTCTGATCCTGCGCCCATAGTGACCTCAAATCATTTTTCGGCCTTAGCAAGCTTAGTCTGCGAGGATGAGAAGGCCGCGACGAACGTGGTAACTTCGTTCAACAAGAAGACGCGTGCGGGGAAGGAGAAAAGAAGGGCCTCCAGGAGCCCGTCCCCTTCTGTTAGAAAAAACTCTTAGGAGATCAAAGGAGGCAGAGGCCCCTGCGATTGCTATAGCTAATCTTGTTGCAGAGACGGAGATAGGGCAGTCGGAGACGGTGGAAAAGGGGGAAGCTTCGGTTCAACCGGCTCTCCCGACCGGGGAGAGGGGAGGGGAGGGGGGGGGGAAGAATTTCTTCCATTCGTCTCGGTCTCGGAGGGTGAACGAGTAAATTCGTCCACCGCTGAGTCTCCTGTGACCCTGGGAGACAAGCCGATGAAGGATCCGGGGGTAGGATTATCTTTCACATATGAGGTAGGCCTACCCCGACCAGTCCAGGATTTATTATCCACTGATAGGGAGAATACTAAAGGTAATGAATCGCCAGTCGAAACATTCCACACCCCACGCACACAACCCATTGTGCCTGTAGTCTCGACCAAGAGGAAACGGGTAATGGGTGATAGTAATGACCGCTCCATTAGGAAGAAGCTAATCCTTAGAGACGAGTCAAGAGAGGAAACGAGTTTGGAAGGATCCTTGGAAATCCCGTGCTCAGCAGGGAGCCCAGCTCTGTCACCCATAGTGACAGAACGAGCACCTGAGGAGATCAGCAAAATTCCTAATTTGGACGGGTATACAGATACCCCGGATGTATCAGGCTTCCTGCCTCTTGGACAAACATCACCAGAGCAGAGTCGGGTAAATCCCACAATTATTATTACTCCCTCGGAGGCACAGACCTCTTAGATCCGCAGAATTCCTTTATTTCCGGGGCTAATGGAGACCGGAACATGTCGGGATTCCCTAATGAAAGCGTCATTTTGGCACCATCTGATACCCTGGAGAATGCTAGTGAGAAGGAGGCACCCAGCACTGCCCTAGTGTCACCAGTGAGACTGGTCACTGAGAAAAGGGACAGCTGTAAGCTCTTTTATTGGTAGAGATATGCAGGACTGTCTCCTATTGGCTAAGAGGAAATTCGGTGGTGCCACGATCCACTACACAGGGATCTACAACACACATGTCATTGACCCTATGTACGCACTTAAAGTATGCAGAGTCAATGACATTTATAGTAAAGCTGTTAAGGATAATACACCTGGTGTTTCCTATATTAATAAACTGGGTCTGAGATGAGACCCGAGTGGACCAAATGATGTGATTCACTGGTGCAGTGATCATGCAACCAAAGTGGCATTATACACACTTAAGAAATGTTTAAACTAAGAGACGGGAGTGAGAGCAACCAAGACAGTTTACCGATTGTCAGTAGCCCTCCTCGTCGGCTTCAGGCCTACTAAATTTATCAAAATATAAACTAAATTCAGGTTGTATAAGTCTCTTGGCAAAATGTATCAAATATATCCCGGCGCCGAGAGTGACCAAGAGGATTGAAGTAGAGGAGGCCTACTCAAACTTTGCGCGCCGATTGAAACTATCATTCTTTTTTCATAAGACAAAATCGAAAACTAGAGATCAGAAGTTCAGACCTAAGTCTAATTTCAATCCACCTGGCCCGATTAACCCAGTGTTGAAGCTGGAGTTGGACCATCTGGAGCGTAGTTCTAGAACTCAAAAAAACCACTGGATAATTTAGACAGAGAGGAACGTACAGCAATATAAACTCTTAAATAGAATAAGGATATAATAATTAAACCGGCGGATAAGGGCGCGGCAATAGTAGTAATGGACAAAACGGATTATGTAGGTGAAGCCGAAAGGCAACTAGCAAGCCAGATCCACTACAAACGCTTAGAGGAACCAGTTTTCCCCAAGTCTATACCAAAATAAACGAAATTTTTGAAAGTCTGGCTAACCGCCGATTCATTGATGCAGGACAACTATCTTATTTGAAATAGTGCAAGAGCATTAGGGTTGAACCTGGAATAAAATTGCAGAAAGCTGATTTTTTCAGGAATGATACATGGACATCTCCCCAGACGAATTCCGAAGATGCCCCAAAAATCCCCCTTGTGCATTTTCTTTAATTCAAGATGGCCGCCACCATGTAACGCCATTTTCGAAAAAAACAGGAGGTGTACCATAATTCCTCACTTTTGCAGTTCGAAAAAATATTTAGGTGTCTCTACTTATGTTTGAGGATACAAAGAGTTCATCCAGATGATCTGAAATGATATCAGTACTTTTCTCAATACCAAAAATCCAAGATGGCCGCCATATTGATATACTGAGTATGTTGAGCGATCTCTTAATTAAAAAAACGAAAATATGAGGTAACTATCTCGTTGTTGAGCCTAAAATGTATTTTTTGTCTAAACCCATGGAGTCTAGCACTTATTTAGATCACCAATATTTTATTATATTGAATTTATCAACATAAATCCCACATACCGGTAGTTTAATGTTATGTAACACCATATAGCGTCATTTTTCCAAAAAAAAACAGGAATATACCACAATTCCTCACTTTTGCAGTTAAAAAAAAATATTTTGGTGCCTCTACACAAAAAGCTCATCAACAGGATCAGAAATGATATCATTCCCTTTCTTATCTCCACAAATCCAAGATGGCGACCATTATGTGAAGGGTCCCCCCCCCCCCCTCAGAAAATCACGTACATGCCATAATCATCATGTTGTTGAAACTTTTTTTTCAGGGCCATGGAATCTAGAATATATTTCCATCACCAATTTTTTAAATAGAATGTGCTTATCAACACAAAATCCAACATGGCTGCCATATTGGTTAGCTCTTTTAGCGCAGATGCCACGATTAAGCGATGTCCAACTGCTTTTTCATATGGGAATATAGATATAGATTGATCAAATTTACAAAATATCATATGTCAGAATCATTGATTAAAAATTCTAACATCTCTCATCTTTAAATATAAGTGTATTTTTCATTCATTTTGAAGCTTGAGATAGCGTAAGAAATTCCAGTTTCAAACACAGCGACTAATTCCAATGTAGGTATTTTATATAGTAGGCCTATATAAAATGTTTTTTCGATTTTGGTTAGGTATTAGTTGTGAATAGTATTGTGAATGTACATAATAACAGAGCTAAGTACAATATTACACCAGATTGAACACGTTTAACGTCAGGATATGATAGTTTTATGTCAGGATATATGAATATGATATCAGGATATGACACTTTAATATCATGATATGTAATATAATGTCCAAACATTGGTGCTTAATATAGCAAAATCACGTTATGATGGCTCAATACAGCTTTATAAAGGCAGTATATAGTGGCTAATCATCACGTTGCTCTATTAAAATGAAAAGATATACATCATATTATCACAAAATGCATTACAATTTCGTGATATATCATTTTAACATCACTATGACATTTTATTGTCAGGATATGACATTTGAATATTAGGATATGGTACTTGAATATTATGATGTGACTTTATACATTGATGAAATGACACATTGAGGTCACAATATAGCATTGTAATGTGATGGTGTGTCATTATAATGACAAACATGCTATTTAATATCGAATATTGTATAATAAACAGTTCGAAGTCAGGATCTGGCATATTTATGCCAGGATATTGGATTGTAATTTATCAGAATATGACACTTTAACGTCATGATATTATAATGTCCAAATTTTGTCCTTTTATATCACACAATAAGATTTGAATGTCAAGATATTCAATTTTTTATGATAGGATATGACATTATCAAATCAAGATATGGCGGGCTTGGCGGCATTCTAATGTGACATTATAAGGACTGAATATGACACTACAATATTTTAATGTGACCATAGAATGTCAGGCTTTGTCACTTTAATGTCAGGATATTATATTGTCATGTCAAGGTATAACATTTCAATAACATTATATTGACAGACACACGTTACCATATGGTAATACAGAATCGACATAGAACATTCCAATATCAGGCTGGCACATGTCAGTTCAACATATATATCGCAATATAATTCAGTAAGTGAACTGCCAACAACAAAAGCACTTCGGAAGATTCAATAAAATGGAAATTAATAAGATAGCCACATGCTCTTTAAACAGCATGTGGCCTTGCTCTCTTTTACTTTCATTTCCTCTTACACTAAAATGTCATATTGTGATGGTAATATGCTATATCATGATATTCAATATCGTGACAATACACTATAAGATCCTGTCACTTTAATACCATACCGTGATGCTTAACCACCATATCCTGCATTTATAAAGCTGTATCCAGACATCATAACGTCATTTTACTATAATAAAGAGCAATATTTGGACATTACAAAACCATATCATGACGTTAATGTTTCTTGTCCTCATATTATCGTGACATAAAGAGATCATATCCTGACAATAAACTGTGACATCAATTAATTTAATGTCATATTCCGATATTCTGATGTAAAATCATCTCATTACAACACCATACAATGCCATAACTTCATTACGAAATATATATATCCTAATATTCAAAATGTAATATCTTGATATTTAAATGATATATTTCATGATATTAAACATATTGACATTCGCAGATCAAGGACAAAAGTAAGTATTTAAAAGAGCATTGTTACAGGACGATTATCAAAGATGTCATGTACATGTAACGTGTGAGGCGCAAGTCCTTATCTTGTAATTGATTTTTGCTAGAAAGCCTCCCTTCAACGTCACCTACTGCCCCAGCCAACACGGGGCATTAATCCAATTCTGTTTAATTTTTGTGCCAGCGTCGAAGACGGTCAGCCCATATTAAAACAGCATTGGATGAATGCCTCGTGTTTAAACTCCATTATGATACAGAGCATATTTTGCTGTACAGGAGGGTGTGGAATCTACAGTCTGGGAACGGATTTTATATCATGGTCGTTTGTAACCAACGCAAACTGAAAGAGCAGTCGCCCCAGAAAGAGTTCTAAAAGAGTGAGTTGCGGGTGCAGAGTGGCTTGTTCAAAGGGGGGGGGGGGATCTCACAAATCTAGACTATATTGTACAACGATGTGCTCTTTTTGTATTGGCCAAACATGTAGAAACTGTGACAGCTCGGATGATTGAAACGCAATAATTTCATTATTTACCTGAGATTAATTTGTTAACTTGACAAATCTCAATCTACATTTCTAGTGGGAAAGCAGTTTGAAAACACTCCAAAGCGTCACCCACCATGGTAGAATTTACTATAACTACCATGTGGGATTCATGTCGATAAACACAATATAATAAAATATGGTCATCTAAATAAGTTCCAGACTCCATGGGTTCGGCTAAAAAATACATTTTAGTTTCAACAACGAGATAGTTATCGCATATTGTCGGGTTTTTTTAAGAGACCGCTTAACAAAATATTATGGCGGCCATCTTGAATTTGTGGTATTAAGAAAAGTACTGATATTATTTCTGATCATCTGGATAACCTCCTTGTACTTTAAAACTTAGGTAGAGACACGAAAATCATTGTTTTAACTTCAAAAGTGGGGGATTGGGGTATAACCTTTTTTTTTAAATGGCGTTACCTGGTGTTATTTTTAATTAACTACTATGTGGGATTTATGTTGATAAATTCAATATAATAAAATAATGGTGATCTAAATAAGTGTTATATTCCATGGGTTTGGCCAAAAAATACATTTTAGGTTCAGCAACGAGATAGATATCTCATATTTTCGTGTGTTTTTAGGAGATCGCTTAACATAATCAGAACAATATGGCGGCCATCTTGGATTTTTGGTATTGAGAAAAGTGCTGATATCATTCCTGATCATCTGTATCAACTCTTTGTGCCTTAAAACATAAGTAGAGACACAAAAATATTTTTTTCCCAACTACAAAGGTGAAGACTTAGGGTATACCCCTGTTTTTCGAAAATGGCGTTACATGGTGGCGGCCATCTTGAATTAAAAAAAATGCACAAGGGGGATTTTTGGGGCATCTTCGGAATTCGTCTGGGGAGATGTCCAGGTATCATTCCTGAAAAAATCAGCTTTCTGCAATTTTATTCCAGGTTCCTGTGTTTTTTTCACTAATGCTCTTGCACTATTTATTACCAAAAATACATAAAGATAAAGTGCGGCCGTGAGAGGGAAAAGTCCCACCGGGCAGACCAATAATAGCGGATTGCGGTAGTGAAAGTTATGCGTCAGCCGAATATATAGATCATCTTTTTAGCACCGTTGCAAAACAACATAAATCAAATCTAAAAGGTTACTAATGACTTTTTTTTAGCAAAATTGCGGAAATTAAAGCGAAGGAAGGGGCTTGTATAGCCACAATAGATGTTGACAGTCTTTATACAAACATAGATAATACCAATGGGTTAGAGACTGTCAAACAAATATTTAATAAGAAACCAGACCCAAAGAGGCCGGATAAAGAAATTTTAGAACTATAAAAATTAATTTAGAAAACAATGATTTTGAGTTCAACAGCCAATGATACCTACAAACGCGGGTAGCTTCGATGGGTAAGAAATTTGCACCAAATTATGCTAATTTGTTTTTGGCAGAGTGGGAGGAAAACACATTAGAAAAATGCGTCCTAAAACCCTCATAATAGGACTGTCGAGGTCCATTAGGCTTGACTGTAAAATTTGATTATATACTGTCTGGACATAAAACAACGGCAGATGGTCAATTGACCGCAAGATGTGGTCGAAGGTCATACAAATAAATACAAATTAAATCGTTGGTATATAGTCATATTTGTACTCAAATCGTCGGAAATTAAATACCGATTACTATTATATACATTATATTGCAAACAAATGATATAAACAAAATATACCACAAATATATGGGGTCAAAGGTCACAAAAATCAATAAAAATTTGAACTTTGCTGTATATAATTGTCATATGTATACTCAAATTGTCTGAAATCTAAGGCTGCCCTCAAATATAATACATTATATAGCTAAAAATATTATAAAAGAAGACATGCTATTTATTTGCTGTAAAAATCGAAATCTTGACTCATATTGGTTTACACTTGAATATGAGCATATACGTAAATTTCGCGGTTTTACATTTAAAAAAATAACGTGACCCAATTCAACTGATGTTCATCCATATTGAAACTTATACATGCTATCAGCGAAATACCGATAATGGTAGAGATTTCAGAGTGATACAAAATGTTGAGTACATTGTTTACACGAGCAAAAATGTAGATAAAAAAATCATTAAATTCATAGAATGGTCAACTGGAAACTCAATCAAAATTGGTTAACCTCAGGATTATTCATTCAAAATAATATGTTCAATGGACATATACACAGGGTTTTTTTTCAAAACGTGGGTTAGGCAGCATATAGGCTGCATATGTGTTTTAACTCGTTATTTAAAACTGTGAATTGTATACATACACAGATTTTAAAAGATGTGTTAGTCGGTTCCAGGAACATTCAATTAAATTTATATACGAATTGGGCCAAAAAATTAGGATAAAGATTATTTAATAGTTGCGGAAAAAAATAGTAAAACATAACATTATAACTACTACCCAGAAGCAACCCTTTCAAATTACAGCAATGTCGACCAGAAAATTAATATTGCAGCCATTATGACTCAGAGCTGCAACATTTTAACGTTCTCCACATTATGGCCACACTAATCATATGCTAATTGAATTCCGGAATGTTAGAAAAAGCGGCTCTAAAACGATTTTGACGATCGTCATTAATGGAAATGGCCGCTATGGCATCATTTATTGGTCAAAGCTTCCAATAACCCGACTGAGACCTAAAAAAGATTGATGTCGCCTGATTTCTGAGTACTATTTTTTTCATGTTTACCTGAAAAAGTGTATACCTTTGTCAACCCTATATCCTTTTGTAGTATATTCTAGGGCATATGAAACCAGTGGTCCTAAATTTCAAGTCTGGGGTGTTTAGTCACTAGGCCCATTTCCGAAATGTTACCTCTAACTGTTCAGTTAATCCTAATTTAGCCCAAATTGAGCGGTGGGAACTAAACAATAAAATATATCTCTGGAACCCCTTGCATATTTAAAAATGTTGGTGTCTATTTTTAAATATTTGTGGAGATTCTAGGCATACAACACGAATTGGGGTAAGGATCGAAGGCCGAGGTCATATTTATCGTCAATTTTGACAATTACTTAGATACAATTAAAAATAAAGTTTTTATATCGCCCTCTAGCATATATTTTCGATTTTAAGCGCATCTCCATCGCCATTTAAAGCCTCCCTTTGCCCTTTAATGACAGTTGTGCCCTTTAGTACTTCCCAATCAATCAATCGCCGCTTAACGTCTTTCAGTCATGTTTTGTCGCCTCTTTGTGGCCCTTTTAACGTGTTTTTTTTGTCGCCTCTCGTCGCTCTTTACCGTCTCCTCGCCATCTGTTAAAGCTTATACTTCTGTCACCCTTTGACTGCCATCTGTCGCCTTTTACCACCTGTTTTTCTTCTATTTACCGTCCCTGTGTCGCCCTTTGAACCTCCCCATCGCCATTTACAGCCTCCTCGTCGCCTTTAAAGTATTTTAAAGTATATTCATCGCCCTTTAACATCACACATGTGCAAAAAATAACACTATTTTAATTGAAAAACAAGGAGTTAAGTTTTAAAGCTGCCTGCCGTGCGGTTTCGAATCCCGCTTGGTGCAAGATTTTCAGAGAAATATCATGTTTCTCCCCTCTCAAGATTGTGACATTGTTTCTATGTTGTGTTCAATGCGCCGAAATGGTTGCGGGACTGTATGCTCTCCGTGGGGTTGAGATGGCACACGAATGAACAGGTCCAGTGACCAAGGGGTAAAAATGTAATGAAATACTTGATATCAAATTATAGACCTGCACCTCTATCTTTTTTTTTATCTTTGAACCAATATATTTGCGTTATATTTTGTTTATATCATTTTTCAAACAAATAAGCCACATACTAGTAATCAGTACTAAATTTCTATTGTTTTTTGTGACCTTTAGACCGCATATATTTGAGTTAGATATTGTTTATATCATTTTTTAGGCAATATATGGTATATATTAGTAATCAGTATTAAATTTCCGACAATTTGAGTATACATATGACTATATAACAAGGGATAGATTTTTTTGATTTTTGACGACATATTGAGGTCAATCTGCCGATTCGTATGTCCAGGCAGTATATAATCAAATTTTAAAGTCAAGCTCAATGGACTTCGACAGTCCTACTCATCCTGAGCTAGCTCCTGCAGTAATATAGTAGATAAGAAATGATGTAAGGAATGATTCTTATTATTTCCTTCAATATTTGCAGTTTGGCGGCCATTTTGGACCGCCATCTTGTATTTTATAACTTATATTTTGACTGTGGTGTGTGTGAAGTACCCTATGTACCATATTAGACCGAAAACAAGTGACAATGCATCAAAATGGCAAATAATTGGAATTTTAAGAATTTGGCGGCCATCCTGGACGCCATCTTGAAAATTATACTTTTTGCATAGTCAGATTTTGGTAAACTTTCGATATGTTATCAAGCACACCTTATACTACAATAAACCGTTGAGAAACCTTTTGTTGCAATTTTTTCAGAGTCAAACCATATATGCAGCCCACTATCAGTGTACTGGAGGTTCCTGGATGATATTTTTATGATCTGTAAACACTCCAGGGAAGAATTTTACAAATTTGTGAAAATTTTGAATACCCATCACCCCTCGATTACTGTGAAGGCAGAGTTGAGCTCAGAATCAAAGCATTTTTTAGACACAGTGGTTTACAAAGGAAACAGTTTTAAGGAGACAGGGACATTTAATACCAAAGTTTATTTTAAACCAACAGATACTTTTGAACTGTTACACAAGAAATCACCCAAACCATACCTTTAAGGGATTAATTAAGTCACAAATCCTTAGATATCTTAGAATATGTAATAACAAGCAAGATGTAATGATAGCGTGTGGGAATCTCTTTGCAGCACTAGTTAGGAGAGGTTGCTCGGAACGTCTTTTGCGAAAGATAAAAGATAAACATTGTGTGAATTGAGGAAAAACCCGAGGATGCACTACTGGGAACTGTAAATTATGTTCGACGCAAGTAGTTGTAGAGAGTGGTAAGACCATGGGGGGCGTACTGGATGCCGGGAATCAAATTCAAATTCCTACCACACAAAATTGTGATTCAACTAACGGTATTTACTGTATAGTTTGTTCGAAATGCAATTAATTATATGTGGGGGAAACTGGGCTCTCCTTCAGAAAAAAGGATAAACATACATCGTTCAGATGTACGCCTTAAGAAGGACACAGCAGTTGCCACACACTTTAACTCCGGGAGATGCAGGTCGACCCATCTGAGAGTGTTGTATCTTGAAGTATTGGAGAATACGGGAGGCATAACTCTAAATAAGATTGGGCGACTTGAAGCGGAAAGGAAGTGGCAATTAGCCCTGAAAACATATTTTCCATTCGGCTTAAATACGGTACCTTCCCCTAAGGATGGTGGCGCCATCCCCTGTGTTATTATCTACTCTGCAACTGCGGTTGAGGCAGCTAAATTAGTGAGGACTTCCTTCAATAAACTTAAAGCGAAACATCCAAACATCCTGTATAAACGGTGCGTAACAGCATTTAAAAGGGGACAAAATCTACGTGATCTCTTGGTGAGAAGTAGATTGGGGAAAGCCCCACTGGACAACCCAACGGTTACCGGATCCGACTCAAGTCAGGATCTGACTACATTAATAAATGCAGTAGATGAGGTATAATTTATATCAATTAGTATCATTGTTTTCCTTTCTATAAATCAAGCTATACTTCTCCTCGGTCAGTGCACTAGGTTGGAAACATGGAAAGGCATCCCCTTCAAGGGGTGACGAACGTCAGACCCTTTAGGGTATGATGAGGGTACGGTTGACAGGTCGATACCGGGTGAAGACCATCCATCCATCCATCCATCCATCCATCCATCCATCCATCCATCCATCCATCCATCCATCCATCCATCCATCCATCCATCCATCCATCCATCCATCCATCCATCCATCCATCCATCCATCCATCCATCCATCCATCCATCTATCCATCCATCCATCCATCCATCCATCTATCCATCCATCCATCCATCCCATCCATCCATCCATCCATCCATCCATCCATCCATCCACCCATCCATCCATCCATCCATCCATATATCTATCCATCCATCCATCCATCCATCCATCCATCCATCCATCCATCCATCCAACCATCCATCCATCCATCCATCCATCCATCCATCCATCCATCCATATATCCATCCATCCACCCATCCATCCTCATATCCATCCATATATCCATCCATCCATCCATCCATCCATCCATCCATCCATCCATCCATCCATCCATCCATCCACCCACCCACCCACCCATCCATCCATCCACCCACCTATCCATCCGTCCATCCATTCATCCATTCATCCATCCATATATCCATCCATCCATCCATCCATCCATCCATTCATCCATCCATCCATCCATCCATATATCCATCCATCCATCCACCCATCCATCCTCATATCCATCCATATATCCATCCATCCATCCATCCATCCATCCATCCATCCATCCATCCATCCATCCATCCATCCATCCATCAATCCATCCATCCATCCATCCACCCGCCCA